>NMRB01001716.1:130434-152622 GCA_002633025.1 Notospermus geniculatus | reverse complement strand
TTTTGATATTAGCTGCGCTTCCATTACAGAAAAAGCCCGTATTTGTCCAGGCTTATTCTGCTTACGTTACAGGATGTCCGTGTTTAATAAGTCCGGTTCTCAATAAGTCCACATCTTAGCTTGGTAGCATAGCCGAGTATAGAGGTTTCCCATGTGACGTCATCAAGGCCACGTTGGCCGTCAAATTGACCACGTGTTTCCTGAAGGAACGTCACGATGACGCGATGACGTTATTTCGTGTCGTGTCTCGTCGCGTCAGGCGGAACGTCAATCCACGTGTAGCACCCTATTGACGCCAGTTTGCGTCATTTTGACGGCCAGCCACATGACTTGATGACGTCAGTGGGATTCCTCTATACTCCGAATCCAAATTAGAGGCGAATCAACACCGGTGTTTTCTCCAGTGGAACGAAAATAAGTCCGGGTCTATTTGGGTAGTATTATGTTCAGCTACAGGTGGCTTAAGATCGCTTGCGACATTGCACATGTTCAGAAGTACCAGAACAATATACGCGGTTTACTCCACATAGCCGAACTTAATTATAAGCTTAAATCAAGTTGTGGAAGCGCAAGCCGTGAAACTTGAAATATCCGGTCTTATTTACCAGTAAATGCGGATGGCACCAGTACTATTAAGAACGGGTTTTAAAGTTGTAGTGGAAGCGCAGATATTAGGGAGGTTCGCAAGTGCCCGGTTAGGCCATACAACGACGTTTATCTATTGTTTGGCTATACCCACACAATAGATAAACGTCGTCGTATGGCCTAATCGGGCGCTTGCGAAACCTCCCTAATGTGGTGGAAATCCACCACGTTGTATGTCCTGTCCCCGAAACACAGACCCATGTATGTTTCAATGTCACTGACCCTGAATGCTGGTAATTTAGGGTGGTGATCTGTTATACTGTGTCTGAAGAAGCTGGTCTTTTTTGACAGTTGCAAATTTTCTTTGTCAAGTTCCATCCATTTATGACACTACTAAAGAGTATTTCTTGAGATTATTCTAGACCCGTCCAAGTTAGCGTGTTCGATTACTTCCACCGGCCAGGCACTAGCACTTTCTCAGACATGCGCATTGGAGGCCAATAAAAGAACGCTGTCGTGTTAGACATGAGTAAAGTGTCATGGCGGATGCGCTCTGATTGGCTGATTGTCCGCCATGACACTTTACTCATGTCTAACACGACGGCGTTTTATTTCTTTTGCACACCGATGTATGGATCGATGTATGCGAGGGCTGTGTGCATCTACATTCGGAAGTGACATCATGCTTCGCATGCTGGGATACTTCCCGAAGTAATCGGCTCAGGGGGGAGGGTTAGTAGCGCCTGGCGCAACAGGCCCGACTTGGAGAACTTCCAGTAAATAAAACGCTGGCGTGCCAGGCCGGTGTAGGCACAAGTAAAGTTTTCGAACACACTGTATCTCATGGTTACGTCAACTGCCGAAAAAATTTGGATATTTTTTTGTAATGATACAATACGATCCAATATTTTGACTTACTATTTTACTGCAAGATTTTGTCGATCTAAAACATTGCTCATGGCAGTTGAACAGATAAGCAATGTAGTTCTCATCAGTCCATGAATAGTGTGACTTGTTCACAAAGCCTCATAAAGATTTGCGGGCTACCATAAGTTAGGTGTTGATTTCTCCCAACACTATAGATTCTCAAATAGTATGGTGATGGAGGCTTTGTGACCAGTGTACAGACAATATTGTTCGTGATTCAAAATACTCAATAATACATGTACAGGTTGTACATATGGGTGGCGTCCACTAGAGCGCCGACAACATTAGGAAGGGTTGCGGAAGCAATTTATGTCATTTCGGAATTCTTTCCGCGTCAATGACTATTGGGCATTTTGCCCTCTCCCGAAAGTGCAGAAACGTCGGGAAATGTTTAGGAATGATAAAGACAGTGAACGGAATCTTTCAAGAATATGCGGAGAGGTTGCTGAATGAATGCGGATTTACTAAATTTGCATTCCGCGTCTTGTCCGCGCCGTAGTGGACGCCAGGTTTTAGTCGCAAAGAGATGTAGGGAGGCTGTTCCCAGACCTCAACTACAGGTGTATGAATTGACTGTCGAGTGCCGAAAAATTCTCTTGAGTAGTCTCAGTCATCACTACAGTGGGGCAATTCCACGGTCTCGGACGTGACATGTTTTCACTTATTCAGTGCTGTCTCCGCAAATTTTGAAACCACAGAAAGATGTAATATACCCTGCATCATGTCAGGCTCTTGTCCTTCTATGCCCCTGGTATGAATTAAGTTCATTGTGATTCATAATTAGTACACTGTTTGCTAATTAGTTGCGTGACATCACACAGGTCACGTCCGTGATGCAACTAATTAGCAAATACATTTAGTGCACTAATTATGAATCACAACAAACTTAATTCATACCAGGGGCATAGAAGCACACAAGCCTGACATGATGCAGGGTATTACATCTTTCTGTGGTTCCAAAATTTGCGGAGACAGCACTGAATAAGTGAAAACATGTCACGTCCGAGACCGTGGAATTGCCCAGTGGCAGCACTATCAGAGTAATTTAGTGAGTAATCTCACTCTCACCACTACAGCGGCACTGGCAGTGCTTTCAGAATAATTCAGTAATGTGAGAGTAACTTGATGAGTAATCTCACCACTACACTGGCAGCACTGTCAGAGGGTCTCACCTCTACACTGGCAGCACTGTCAGAGGGTGTCACCACTACACTGGCAGCACTGTCAGAGGGTCTGACCACTACAGTGGCAGTACTGTCAGAGGGTCTCACCACTACACTGGCAGCACTGTCAGAGGGTCTGACCACTACAGTGGCAGTACTGTCAGATGGTCTTGCCACTACACTGGCAGCACTGTCAATTATGTACAAACGTACTCTGTGGACTGTGCTCTTTGCACCGTGAAATGTTCATTTCAGAAATGAAATCAATTCCATGTAATAGGAAGAATATATTGGGAGAATATATTCTGAATATATTGGGAGAATATATTCTGAATATATTGGGAGAATATATTCTTGTTAAGTAGGGAAAGTTGTGTCCATTCATTCTGTCAATTTTTTATTGTAAACACAGCAGAAATAAATACTATGCATAAATACATGTATATTCTTTCTTCTTGGTCTGTCCTCAGAAGTATTAACAAGAGCAACGCAGAGCGTGGCATATGCCCCCGACTGGTATGTTGTTTGGGGGCAAAGCAATCTCAAGTTAATTGACAGAAACCTGATTTCAAGATGGCCACGATAGCCGCCATCTTGTATGGGCGACGGAGATGGTCGTCGAAAGGAATCTTCCCCTGATAGAGACGAACCCTCACAAAAAAATTCAGGTTGACTGCACAAAGCGTTCTCAAGTTAATTGACGGAGACCAATTTCATGCTGGCCACCATAGCCGCCATCATGGATGGGCGGCAGAGCTGGTCATCGAAAGGAACCCTCCCCTGATAGAGACCAACCGTCACAAAAAAATTCAGGTTGATCGGTCTCAAGCTAATTGATGGAAACCAAATGTTAACGGACACTGACGC
Organism: Notospermus geniculatus; assembly: GCA_002633025.1. Lineage (NCBI taxonomy): Eukaryota > Metazoa > Nemertea > Pilidiophora > Heteronemertea > Lineidae > Notospermus > Notospermus geniculatus. The sequence continues at coordinate 149,080 of NMRB01001716.1, read as the reverse complement.
CGACGCACGTGGCACGACATAATGCCCCTGACTTTTTACAAAGTACCTGGTCACTCCAGGAAAATGCCACGAAGTCACATGACAGGCACTAAACCATCAGGCATTGGTTGAGAGAAATTGTTCATTTCGGTTGGTAGAGGTAGGATTAGGTAGATTAGGAAATCAATGGGAATGTCACATTTCAGGGCCAATTCATTGAAGTGAGGATTTTTTGAACACACCCTGTGTACTCTTAAAATGTCATAAAGAAACTGACCTTGGTGAAATGAAATGTGACATTCCCATTGATTTCCTAATCTACCTAATCCTACCTCTACCGACCGAAATGAACAATTTCTCTCAACCAATGCCTGATGGTTTAGTGACTTTGTGGCATTTTCCTGGAGTGACCAGGTACTTTGTAAACTACAGTAATAAGAATGGATTAATACTCAGCATCACTAAGAAAAAACTTTTGGATGTTAAAAATTTTATTCAGTCGTAAAAACCATTCATCGCATGAACATGATAATATAATATTAGAACGCAACTTCTCGTTTACATTTGTACTTAAAGTAAAAATAAGATTCAAGGAAAAACAGATTACATTTCTAATCCAATTAAATGTTTTCCGCCTGAGCTGCATGCCATCTCAACCATGAAATCAGGACATGTAGGACTGATCTGAGTAACAGTTCAGAAAATTCTTTAATCCAGGAAACCTGATGTTGAAAATCTGCCTTCAGTTTTCCGGGCCCAAAAAATGTTGTTATCGGCAGATGCATGCAGATATTTTCATCAATGCAGATAGCGAGCTGAGACAAAGTTAAACATCCGCTTGGAACCCGTCAGTTACGTAGTAGGGAGTAAGAAATAAAAGTGGAAAATAAGAAGTGGGAAATTTTGGAATTTCGCGAAGTTTTCAATTTCTCAAATTGGGAGAAAATTTTACCCATTTTGAGAAATTTTCTTAAAATCACATGACATTTTGTCTGATTTTTCGAGCGATATTTCTCAAAATAGCATATTGACCTGTGGCGAACACATTTTGAGAGAGTGTGTTTGTCCTTGAATACCCTGTGGTAGAGGGTCTGTTGCTTTAGGCCTATTGATTTTGATGAGTGTGTTTGGAGAGGGGTAGCTTCATGGCTAGGAATCCATTTGTTCATCGTTTACTGATGAGGAGCAGTGTTGCCTTTCTACGCTTCTTCAATCAGCCTCATAATGCCAAGATGACCCAGATTCATGGTATAGGTTCACATGAGTCCTGCTGTGTATCTGTTTACCTGCCATTGGTAGGTCACTGGCATCAGTGAAGATGGCAGCACAGGTCACCACACTACTGAATTTGTCTTTTTTCATGAAAATGAGCACTTCTTTTAAAACCAAAATACCGTAATAACACGCCCCTCCTATTGTACTGTACACATAGGCCGCTCTTCATAGGATTCAAGTCCTAACTAAGGAGGAGATAGGGCAGCAAGTCCGTTCCACCCGAACTGTGTAGGCCTACAGTCATTACATGGCAAGGTATAGCAGGTAACAGCTCAACTCAGGTTGATAAAAATATCCAACATGGCTACCGTCCATTATAATAAGATGGGGAAAAAATTTGAGAAATTTAAAAATTCGCACAAAATTCCAAAATTTCCCACTTCTTATTTTCCACTTTTATTTCTTTCTCTCTTATAGAGTTCAGCATCAATACCTGTGCCACATTTTACACAGCCATGCCTTCTGTACTAAGTATCTTGGCACCCTAAGGCTGGCTGTCCATTCACGCGATTTTCGAGCGACAGACGCTCGAAAGCACTGTTTGTTTCCGCCGCGTTGGTTGTGGACAAAGGATGCGACATCGCACGGCACGAAAATCGCGTGAATGGATTCTTAGCCTAAGACATGATCTGCATTCCCATCTGCAAATATCAGAGATGACTTTGATTAATTTATACTGTGTCATCTGCATTTCACAGATGAACATATTATATATCAGCCAAAGCCGTGGCACCGCCCATTCCTGGTGACATTCGATTGAAAAGTTTCTGAAACATTTTTTGCAAAGATCCCGGCATGTAGCACAGAACGGAGAAAAACCAAACATGAATTCTAGCCCAAACACGCACAACATTTTTAATGATCTTACACCACTTTAGTTTGATTTTTACATTTGCATCGGTTCGATATACGCTGAATGCCGAACGTATCAAATACACATGCGAGATGTGGGTACTCCAGAAACTAGGCCTATTAGTTGGATTGAACTAGGCCAACGGCCAAGGTAGGCTACATGTAAAGCCTTGTTCACACTGCAGGCGCAGTGCAATGCGAAATTTTTTGCGACTGATTGTTACCACTGAAGCCTATAGCTGTTCACACTTGCGGTGCGACGTGATGCGGTAAGAAGGCTTCAATCCTTTGTGCGATGCGGTGTGATCTGAACCACGCCTGCAGTGTGAACAAGGCTTTAGACTGTTCTCAGCTGCCTACTGATGGCAGACGCAGATCCAGAGGGGGCACACCAGGCGCGCGCCTCCCCTTTTGGCCAACAAATCTGTAAAATCGACCGTAAAATTCTGGAATTTGGCACAGGTTTCAATGTTCCTAGCACAGGGCGCCCCCTCTTTTCCCAAATCCTGGATCGACACCTGGATGGCACCATTCCCTGTCAACACAGCAGTGCAGCGGCAGCGGTTCCATACAGCACTCTCATGGGTGATGTGGGGCTCAATCCAAGGCATAGGCCTACCTATCATGCTAGCTTGCCAGGTTGACCATTTCCCAATATGTTATCGGCGCAGCCGTTACAGGCATCTCCATGTTAGTACAATGTTTTGTTGCAGAATGTCACGCTGCGGTCTACCCCACTATCTCTATCTGTATTTCTACGATTTGCATTCAACATAGATCAAATATTTTCCATGTTGTTTGTCCATCGAATCACCAATTTATCCTATACTGTCACGCTGTATCAGTTAGTGTCTAACTGTATCAGTTAGTGTCTAATAATTCCTGAAGACATGGCCAAACATATCTTGAAGCATCTTGCCCTGACAAGGGTTCCTATCACTCGTACTCTCGATCTCGCTCAATTCACCCTTGCCTGAAACTACCCACATTTCCACTCGCATTGTGTGATAAGCGGCACAGTCTGCTGCGAGTGGAATTCAGGAGGGAAAATGTCAAGGGTGAAGGGAGCGTAGTTCGAAGGGCGGAGTGACCGTAGGCCTTGATATGTCAAGATGATCTTGAAGAGATTGTGGAGATGATGGATCATTTCTGGACATGGTAAAGTTCTTGGCCAAAATGAAGAAATTTCTTTACATATTAGATGTCGAGTTTTTTTCAGTAGTTTTTTCGAATGTGATTTTTTATGTGATTTATGTGATTTTTTTCCTTATCAAATAATGACGCTTCCTTTCCCGCACATATCGGCTACATCTAGCTCCATGTACTTAGGCAAAATTTAGGCATGGCAACCCCTTTTTGGGCCCCTTTTTTGCCACAGGGAAAAATTTCGGTCCAATCGAGACCATAACAGATGATTTAAATCTCAGGAACACAGCAGCAAACTTCCTGTTTCACTTCATAAATTATCCAGAAATTCTCCAATCGGTTCCACATCCCACAGTTGAAAATTAAACACTACACCATATACACTGCAAACACAAGCCGAATGACCAATATAGACACGTTCATGTATACACCTTCAGAGAGTATAATAATATACATCTTCCTATAGAAAAAGACTCTTTAGTTCACAGGCTACCTTGTACACTCATAATATATGTATAATTTAGTCTTTAATAGGAAAAATCTAGAATTTTTATATATTACAGGGTATGATATAACATTCCATTTTCTCTACATAGCAACTGATACATTTCTATATATTTTATATTCACAATTTAGAATGGCTTAATCAAAGAATGATAATAATATACCAACAAGCATTTCACCATCTAGCAAGGTGTACCATGAATGATTAATGGGATATACCACCTGTGAAGAAATTATGACAGATTTCAACCATGAATTTGGAAAATCATTTTGCTGAACCCAACCACCAACACGCAGAAAATAGGCATTAAGGCTTCCTTTATAGAAGTATGGTATATGAAAACGTCGGTTAACAAAGGCTTCCCGAGGATTCATGATCGTGAAGCCATTGTTAACCGGCGTTTTCGTATACCGTATACTTCTAGGTAAAGGAAGCCTTATGGAACATCAGAATCCCTTCAAAAACAATATCATTTTTCCAAACCCAATTTGCAATTTTTCAACAATCTGACTAATGATATTGCCAATCGGAACATGTCGTGGTTGCAAATGAGAATGATAAGGACTCATATTGACAGCTTGCTCAGGCCCACTACTCATAACCATAATACCCAGTATAACAATACTGGGGCGTAGCTAGCGGGGAGGGGCAGGGGGCTAATGCCCCCCAGAGCAAAAAGTGACAAAACAAATTTTAGCTCTAAAATGTCATTTCCCCTCTTCGATCCAAGTTATTGTAGTGTCAGATGTGGGGAAAATGCATCTGAGAGGGTGTAGATTTTCAGTTTTTTTCTGGGGGAGGGCCCCAGACCCCCCTCCAGCTTCACCCTTCAGACTTGACCAATTTTGCCCCCCTAATCCATATGAAATGGCCAGGGCCATTGTGCTCACCTCTGTGATAAGTCTCCGTGGTTAAGTGTGAAACTGTGACTTTCATGGTGAATGTTGAAGGATCAGTAGGCCTACAGATAAGATCAAGCTGAACACACCAATTCGGAAGAAGTATTTTTATGATCTGATCAGTATTATCAGTCAATGACATAAACTCAGGTGATGGCACCCAGAAGGAGTACAATTTCTGAATACAATGAATACAAAAAAGTGGTATTTGTGAACAAACTGCTTTCCTGTCTGGGTCACAGATGTCAAAAATTCTATTTTTCAAGATGGCCACCTGGTGGTGGCCACATGTGACGTTCCTTGGGACTGAAATTTTAGCACGAATGTACAGGATACTTGCATAGATATTTAGACAACATTGAAACATCGTAACATTTACTACTGATGAGATATGGCCAAAGTCAATTTTTCAAGATGGCTACCTGGCAGCCATGTTAAAGTCCAATCAAACCGAAATTTGGCATATAAGTAGACGGTACCAAGACACATACTTAGGCACGGTTGAAGCATTCTAGCTACCACTATTTATGAGGTGTTGGTCGAAGTCCATTTTTCAAGATGGCTCCCTGGCGGCCATATTTGACGTCGAATCTGACTGAAATTTACTATACATTTATATGGTACCTAGAGACATATTTTGACAAGGTTAAAACATCCTACCTACTCCTATTTATAAAATGTGGGTCAAAGTCCATTTTTCAAGATGGCTTCCTGGCGGCCATATTTGAAGTCCGATCGGGTTGAAATTTGGTGCACTTGCGCAGGGTGCCTAGATATATCTTCACACCAAATCACAACACTCTATGTCAAATAGCCATGAAATGTGCCACCAAACAGTGAATTTTGATCTTTGACCTCTGTGACCTTGAAAAGTAGGTCAAATCAAAAACCCGGGATTTATGTGATGTAGTCTCATCAGAGGAACCCACCATAAAAGTTTTGTGGTTCTAGCTAACAGCGTTCAGGAGATACGGCCGAAAGAAGGTTTTCACAAAGCGCCCCCTACAGGCCAGAGTGTACAAGCAGCGGCGCTAAGTTTTGGTCCAGAGATAGTTTTTACCATAGGGTACCTGTGCACCAAATTTCAAGTTTGTAACCCAAGCGGTTTAGAAACGTGCCACCCCTGTTAACGACGACGGACGACGACGGACGACACACCATGGGAGAAGCTCACCTCACAGAGGTGAGCTAAAAAGCTAGCTACGCCCCTGGAATAACATCCAGTAGGCTTTACAAATTCTTGTTACTAGCTGGTGTAGGGCCTATTGTCAATTTTAACACAGAATACATGTACCTTCTTAGAAATGTTGTCCACAAATGGCCTATACACATGATCCAATTTTTCATCCAATTTTTTGGAAATTCACATTGCCGGGCCTATTGGGGCTTCAGTGTATAAACCCGCATGTAGGCCTTTTATTGAGCATATTCAGAAAATTGGATGAAAAATTTGATCACGTGTAGCCTATAGGCCACTACATAGAGTTGCCAAATTTATCTGCTGGTAATGTTACCCACTAAATGGGCATGGTCAGTGAGCCGTACCACACGTATTTTAGAACACCGCTCTTATGGTACGGCTCCCGTACCATACATATTAGGGTTAATACATGATATCCTTTGCCAATCAAATATAATCTTCTCTCTGGTCAGTTAAAATAGCTCAATCTCAAACTTGCTGTCAAAATCTGTCATACTACCACACAAAGATCACACGATATGCCAAAAATGAAAATCTTGCATGTCTACGCGTTTACTATCTTCTAAATACCTTCCCTATCTACAGATTAACAAGACACACTGGTAATAAGGAAATAGTGGTTGACACCGGTGAATATTCAATGAGTCCAAAATTTGCTCGTCAGACATTTTGGTTGCCATTCCAATGGTGGAGATCACCCCCTCTTCTGAAAATTCATCAGATAATGTATTTTGATTGCTGTTCCAATGATGAAGTTCACTCCCTCTTTTGGAAACATTTCATTGCCCTTTACTTTACATTTCCAATGCCTTTGAACTGTCACGACAGTCCCGATACGCAGGTCAGAAGAGGGATGCCATTTTATTTTCAAAATATCTTCCGTCTTGAGTGATTCTCATGAACGGATGCATCCCCACTTTTCACGAAAGCGACAACCAAGGAAAGACGGTGTTGATTCAGATTACCTTCTGGTTCTGTTCTGAAATACACTGACTAAGTTTTGTCTTTTTAGCACAGAATGTGTTGAATGAAAAACCGACACGTGTAGGGGTGGGCCAAGGAGTGTCACATGCGTTGTAAATCACCAACTGCACAGGAATACAAATTCCACTCGTCAGGGTGCTTGGCCCCTGATCATCAGACCAGCGACTTGTATCCAATCCAACATTCCAAACCATGCAGAGGTTCTGTCGATTTGTAATTCTTATCCAAAGTTATTGAGTTTCTGGCTCAAGTTTTCATGAACATTGCAACAAGTCATGCCGAAGAATTTGTGCCATTAGAGAGGTTGTGCAGCTTTCCGACTCCGCCTTCAACTACGAGAATGAATTGCAGTCCGCTATGGACATCCTTGATAAAAACGATTTGATAGACATTTTCAATTCGTCAAACACCATAAATTGAAGGCAGAAAAATTTGGCATTCGGGAATGCGGATAAATAATGAATATTGAAGTCGTAATCCTAGTCGTTATGACTTGAAACATGACTATAATATTTGCGATTTACATGCACTTTCCGATTACGAGTCAAAATTATTCTGCCACAAAATTATGGCATTTTACGATTTGCAAACGTCTATCAAGTCGTTTTTATCAAGGATGTCTACAGCGGACTGCAATTCATTCTGGTAGTTGAAGTCGGAGTCTGAAAGCTTCGCAACCTCTCTATTGCTCACTTGTACATGACATGCCTGAATTAGATTTGATAGCATTTTGTTGCTTTTCCATATGATGCGGGCCGAAGTATCTCCACGAACAAGATACCAGCTACCCAAGTATGATGACTCCAACTGTACAGGTCTGCCTTTCAACAGTAAAAGGCAGTAGCTTCACATGTGAACAGTGGGAACACGGTCGATTGAAGGAACAGCCATTCTGTACACTACAGTGTTCTTGGTAGTACGAGGTAGGGCTATTACTTCACTCGGCCATGCCCCCACTGATCACAAAGAGGAGATATTAGAGAGGATGCGCAGCTCTCCGACTCCGACTTCAACTACCAGAATGAATTGCAGTCCGCTGTAGACATCCTTGATAAAAACGATTTGATAGACGTTTGCAAATCGTAAAATGCCATAACTTTGTGGCAGAATAATTTCGACTCGTAATCGGAAGTGCGCGTAAATCGCAAATATTATAGTCGTGTTTCAAGTCGTAACGACTAGGATTACGACTTCAATATTCATTATTTATCCGCACTTCCGGTTTATAAGGTAAATTTTTTTGCCTTCAATTTGTTGTGTTCGACGAATTGAACACTTCTAAATCGTTTTTATCAAGGATGTCCATAGTGGACTGCAATGCATTCTCGTAGCTGAAGTCGGAGTCGGAAAGATGCGCATCCTCTCTAATGTCTTTTGCTGTAATAGACGGCAGAGGTGAAACTATCCATAGATACATGTATAGACATCAAATATGACACGTACTATATATGTAATATGTATATACATGTGTCAATTGTGCAATTTTCCTTTATATACAAATTACACATATGCACATAATATGTACATATCAAATATCATATACACACATTACATTCTGTGCATAACATGTATCATGCATGACTGCAAATCACATGATATGCACACATCATAACATGCATATTATCAAATTTTCGTTTAATATACAGTTGTATGTTTTGACTACACATCGTCCTAGCTGAACTCGCAATGTAAGAAATACATTTAAATGTCCAGATATAATACACAACCTTTCAACGTTGGGTAAGAAACTAGTTGCTCTACCAATCATTATGTCATTACAACAACGAGATTCATACAATGGTATCATATCATACAAACACGGAACATGTAATCTGAATTATTTCATAGCATTTATTGAAATAATTGAATCAGGAAGCAATATTATTGTTATCAGCATCATCTTCAAAATTTTTACCACATATTTTGATATTAGCTTTTTTCCTCACATTAGATGGTGCCGTCTTCAAAGAATTCCATTATTTACAAATTCTTCCAATTGAAATGCCATTGAACTGATGACCAATGACATCGTGGGTCCAAACCCCAGTCAGGCCAATTCCCGGGCCAATTACTCTATGTGGCAGATAGGCCCAGCTCTCCATGACATAGGTCACAAGCTTTTTTCGGTTTCCTTCTCATGTATATCACTTCGCTACTGAACCTTTTTTCATTATGACATCATCACGACGTCATGTTGCTCTTCAATAGAGCTTGTGCAGTGCCTCATTATGACGTCACTTTTGACCGGCGGTCCACCATGCTGACGTCGACGACAAAGTGCATGTAGATCGCGTCATGGTTGAAGACGCACACACTCCACTTGCACTGACGACAAAGTGCACCACATGGGTCACCGACGTCATTTGACGTCAATTTGAACTTCAATATGGCAGACTTTCCCGTGATGACGTCACCTGCACAAGCTCTATACGGGACGCTGGTGCATTTATGTACGTAATGGCATGGTTGCATCATGATGTCATGGACCGGAAAACCGGTCTATCATAGCAAAATGGTTGACATCCAGTATTTAACCGTAGGGCCTAATAAGTTGCTATAATGCCAAACCAGAAGTTTCACAATCCCACACGTCATGGACACAGGGCCTTATATTTTTTACTGGGGCCGGGGCATTGTTCGTGGGGGCTGACAACATCATACCCCGTACGCGTCAACTCCCTGTGGTCATGGACAGCAATTGTACCTTTCTGGAAATGACATGATTTGTTTTCAGAAGTTTTTCCCGTGTTGGTGGTTGTGGTCAGCTCGGTCTAACAAAACTGCACTGCAAAATACGACTCCAGCTAATCCAGATAACTCATTGAATGACTCACAAATGTAACTGAAATCACCAATTTATACTGAAATTCACAACAACGTAATATTTCACGTAACTTAACAGGACCTTCTGACAACATATGCCGAGGAGTGAGTCTAGGATTTGAGGTTCCTGTGTTTCTTTCAAGAAGGGTGTTCATTGTGAAATATCAGTCATTTGGTACTTGCACTTTGTAAATACCATAATAGTGAGGTTTTTAGCACCTTTCCGACTCCGACTTCAACTACGAGAATGAATTGCACTCCGCTGTAGACATCCATGATAAAAACGATTTGATAGACGTTTGCAAGTCGTAAAATGCGAACTTTGTGGCAGAATAATTTTTTTGACTCGTAATCGGAAGTGCACGTAAATCGCAAATATTATAGTCGTGTGTCAAGTCGTAACGACTAGGGTTTAATACGACTTCAATATTCATTATTTATCCGCACTTCCGATTTGAAGTTGGAAGTCAGAAAGGCGCTAAACCTCGCTTAATGTTCAAGATATTAAGATATCTAGAATTAAAATCTTTGAAGATGATGTTGAAAGTGTACACATGTTGAAATTTGAAGACGGCTGGTACTGCCCCTAGACACTGAGAGATAACAAACCAGGCTAATAACTACATAACATCATGAACTATAACTATATCAACTATCCTCTTTACTTCATACATGCATTCTATAATTCATTTAATCATAACAGCTTGTGCTCGGGACTAAAGAGGTGACAAACCTGTTAAATTAAAGATCACCACTGACCTTGTTTAACTCGTCTGCCCCCAGAGTCCAGCAGATGGCATCTTCTGTCAAAGTTTTCGCACATCCTATTAAAAAAATATTTGAAGAAATGTTGTTCCTGTGAACTATCTGAAGAATCTTTCTTCAAATTTTTTCCAATTCATTCCCAAGGCTTTTAGAAAACGTCAACAGAAGATACCGTCTGCTCAAACCTGGCGGCAGATGAGTTAACTAAATGTAACATCCACAATGAATTTACATGCACTGAGAAATCAAATGTAAACTGAATAGCAACACAGAGATCTAGCTGTTTACTTCACTACGGTATAGAACAGACATCGTACGTTATGTACCGGCAATAACTTAGCATAGAATAGAAAAAAATCAAGAAAAAAATGATATACAGTTATGTACAAATCTCAAACACTGCAATTTTCCTACTATCACTATGTCTTCCTATATGCCTCAACCCGATCAACACTGCAAAACACAACATAGTTGTTTCCGTCTGAATTGTAAACCATTGCACCAATGCGTGGAGTGTTTTTCTAAGTGCATGGAGAGTGAAATGAGAAAGACCGAACTCCGTCTGCCACCCTCCTTTGTCCCACGTTAAAGACAATTTCTCTGTACGTGATCAGCGGGATGATGCATGATTGAAATAATAGCTCAATCTTTATACCATCAAGTGCATTCTGCAGCGAGTACAGATATTAGAGATGTTGCGCAGTGGCCTGACTCCGACTTCAACTACGAGAATGAATTGCAGTCCGCTACGGACATCCTTGATAAAAACGATTTGACAGAAGTTTTCAATTCGTCAAACCATTTCGTCAAAAATTTGGCCTTATAAATCGGAAGTGCGGATAAATAATGAATATTGAAGTCGTAATCCTAGTCGTTACGACTTGAAACATGACTATAATATTTGCGACTTACGTGCACTTCCGATTACGAGTCAAAATTATTCTGCCACAAAGTTATGGCATTTTACGATTTGCAAACGTCTATCAAATCGTTTTCATCAAGGATGTCATTCTGGTAGTTGAAGCCGGAGTCAGAGTTGAAAAGCTGCGCAACCTCTCTAATAGCTCTATCTTTACCAACAAGTGCACTCTGCAGCGAGTATAGAAATTACTGCTATCAACCACCCCCTACTGATCACATTTGCAAATATGCCATTCGGGGGCAGTACGAAGCTTTTTGAAACAATCCAGAGACTTCCGTCCCCATGACGAACTTCTACAGTAATACACCCATGTGGTTCTGTCTGATATTACTTGACACTCCCTAGGCCTATGTCATTCTTAGTTCCACCATTCATGCAGTCGAAAAACCTCATTTGCATCAAAATCGATTCCCTAGACTCATCTCAATGTCGGGTAATGATTGTACGTCATTCCACTCGGAAACGTCCACACCAGGAAAATACGTTCCTCGTCAAAAATGTAGCGATCTCCGCAAGCCATCCTGATGTCGCGCCTCTCCAGTTTGCTCACCCTCGCTAGACACGATTAAAGCTTCATCTCACTGTATGTAATGCACATTGTTTGGCCTCCAATGACGTTGAAATTGCTCCACAGAAATACTACTTACAAGTTTTATCAGGAAGTCAGCAATATTGTACCCTCAACGTAAAAGAGAGTAGAGAGGTTGCACAGCTTTCCGACTCTGGCTTCAACTACCAGAATGAATTGCAGTCCGCTGTAGACATCCTTGATAAAAACAGTTTGATAGACGTTTGCAAATCGTAAAATGCCACAACTTTGTGGCAGAATAATTTTGACTCGTCATCAGCAGTGCACGTAAATCGCAAATATTATAGTCGTGTTTCAAGTCGTAACGACTAGGATTACGACTTCAATATTCATTATTTATCCGCACTTCCGATTTATAAGGCCAAATTTTTCTGCCTTCAATTTATGGTGTTTGACGAATTGAAAACTTCTGTCAAATCGTTTTTATCAACGATGACGAATTGAAAACTTCTGTCAAATCGTTTTTATCAAGGATGTCCATAGCCGACTGCAATTCATTCTTGTAGTTGAAGTCGGAGTCGGGCCACTGCGCAACCTCTCTAGTATCGCAACTTGATACAGTGGGAACATGATTGATGTAATACTCCATCTTGCACTACCCAGTTAGACGTTTCAATAAATCATGCTCCCTCTGATATAGAGACCCTATCTTTTGCCATTTGAGTGCAGTATTTGTGGACATGAATTTACACCCTTAACTAACAATGACGAAATCCATAAAATACACCCAGTAGTGAGTAAAATATCAAAGGGAGATTATGATATGCTCTCTCAGAAAGTACCAATTCAAGTCTCAGGATTACAATTTATTTTCCTTTGCTTTTCAACTTCATGAATACACTGACGTTCCACACACGAGGAGATAACTAATGGAGAACCGTTTCAAAACAGTCCGTAAGGAGACAGTCCATAAGGACAGTCCACAACGGAAGTCCATAAGGAGAATCTTTTTGTCATTCTGAGGGCAAACCTTAATCTCCCGTAAGTACAGGCCTTAATTGTTCGTATTGGTTACAGAGGTGAATGGGATCAGGGACCTTGGTCACAAAACCACCGTCAGACTTGCAGCAGTGATAAAGTCCGGCAACATCCAAGTGCGACCCAATGGGATGTGGAAGTCAGGAAATGAGACAGGGATTTGTGCTTTTCAAGTATGCATTCTACTTGCGTGACCAGCGACGATCCGTTGCACAATATTGGGCACCAGTAAAGTCTGTTTGATAGTCTGATCGCATTGTCGATTGGTTATTCGCGAGTTGCCTGTGATTGAAGATCCGTGGAAAATCTAACTGATATGTGTGGCGGTCTAGGAAAACCTGTTAGAAGTCGCTCAGTGATCAACAAGGGTTGTTCGATTGCCTGTGCACTGATCTGCTACTGTTCACCTGTTACATAGTACATTTCAGCTGTTGAAATGTGTGGGTTCACCAAGGCCATTAACACTTTCCTCAAACGCGAAAGCCCACAGGTTTTCCTAGACCGCCTCACATATATTGCCTAACTTCCACATTCAATTGGGTTGTGCCAAGATGTTGCTGGACTTTATTGTGGTGTATCGGCTGTGAATCTATGGCAAACTTTCACCTAATTCACTGATTATTCGCCTCAAATGTTTTGGACAAGTTCCCTAGGTACCCCGGTATGTGGTTTAAAAGGACAACACCTGTCACCATCTCGGAGTTGCACCATTTGCATAGGACGAAAATAAAGAATAAACACCCTTGAGGCGTCGATTGAAAAGGGCAACACGCAGCATCAAATCAGAGTAGATTTGCCTACGAACTCCACTGATGCCAACTAAATGTATAAAAGTTACAACAGCAAAATATCACTGGTTCTGATAGTTTACTCCACGAGGGCCTGTCCCCTGGGTCTGTCTCCGTAGGCACTCACTATGACCAACAAATTTCGATATTTCAAGATCTTTCGGACTGCAGCCAGTCAAATGGCCTCATAGTGAGGTTTCGCAAACCTGACGAAACACGAAGTTCAACTTCATTTCCAGGACCTAATGTATTTCTGGAGATGATTGCTACCACAAATGTCCCTGCCGCCAGTGCGTCTTTTAGCATATTATGTAAGACTGAGAGAGTTATGGTGCATCCTGAATTTCCAAATTTCCACGAAGTGGAAATGAATGATAAATTTGGAATTTTAATATACATGTACACCGTATTAACTTTACTGGTCTAACGTCATACGCTAAAAGACACTCTTGCAGCAGGCGATATTTGTGGTACCAACCATTTCCTGAAATACATTATGTCATGGAAATGAAGTCTAATTTCATATTTCGCACTTCGTGTTTCGTCATATTTGCACAACCTCATTATGTTCGCAAACGTAGGACAAAATCGATCCCATCGGCCTTAGGTAGAGAAGAGGGATGGTACATGTACATTACACACGGATTAAGTACATCATTTAACGTCTGCTCTATCGTGAGTGTTGAACAAATTAAGCGAGGGAATCGTGCACAGAAGCTTTTGAGGTGCAACAGCCACAGATTCATTCACCTATAGGCCAAGTCGGGCAAGTCACACGAAAAATAATCCTTCTACCATGCCAGTAATCAAACCAGACGAAGGTAATTTAGATAGATCCATTCAACATAATGATGCCGGTAATTTAGATAGTTTTCCATTCAATGTCCCCATGATTTTGGTGATTTAGATCGATATTCGATCAATGCCCCCATGATGATTCAGGTAATTTAGATCGATATCTGTTCAATGCCCACAAGATGATTCAGGTAATTTCTGTTGAATGCCCCACGATATTTCCTCCAGGGCTCTGGTTTCCTGGTAGATTGCATACAAATATATTCTAAAGGGCCAACAACGAGTCAAGAGAGTTTGCCTGAATCACCTCAGCGATGACAACTGTGGGAAAATACTTCAGCCGCGGGTACAAGGTGAAGGGCCATATTTTAGGGCCGTATTCTAGAAGCTTCCTGAAGTGTAAGGTCGACCTTTAGCTATTGTTTGCAGGGTAGAATACAAAAGATTAAGGTCGACCTTACACTGAAGGAGGCTTCTAGAATACGGCCCATAGAACTTTCCTTAACATTAAGGTCCACCTTAAATCTGTTGTTCTCGATGGTTTTACAATAGACTTAAGGTCGACCTTAACGTTAAGGAACGTTCTAAAATTAGAAACCTCCTTAACTCTAAGGTCCACTTTAATCTTTTGTATTTTACCTTGCAAACAATAGCGAAAGGTAGACCTTAGACTTAAGGAAGCTTCTAGAATACGGCCCATAGTGTTTTTCACAAAGATCTGGCCAAAGGTACTTGGCTGACCTCTTGTCACTAAACTGTAATGGTGTGATCACAAATAAGACTGTTGCACAACCCTCGGCAGCCAGTGTCATGGTTGACTAGCTTTAGCTGACACCGTGAAAGAGCTATTGATTACACCAACCCTACGGATAATCTAGTGTTGTGCAACACCACTATCTTTTGGTAAATTTGACCTGGTCACATTCTTGAGTTCAGCTAAGTACCTTTGGCCAGAACGATGTGAAAAACACGAAACATGTACCTCATCTCAATTAAGCGGGTGATCCACTGTTGCGATTTTGGCTTGAGACGGGGTTGCGGTCCCTTACGATTACCATATAAGGACTTCCGATTGCCATATAAGGTGATCGCAAGGGAACGCAACCCCGTCTTAAGCCACGATCGCGACAATGGATTCACCGCTTCAGGGGACGAACCTTCCTGTAAAACCATTCTACAAATTTGCTTGTCCTGTTGAGGGTACGCATGATGGCTGATCGAGAAAGTGAAGGTGAAAGGTTTACAAGGTTTCTAATGTGCTGTAAATATACACCCTGTTCTAGCATTCCACATCAATCTAACACACATTATCTAAGCTACAGGGCCAGAATAATGCCTGATAGTGATTCAAAATGGCTGTTACGGGCTCAACTTTTAACACTGGAGCATGCACAGATTGTCCGTTTTACTAATTTGAATACTGTTCGAGAACTATTTTTGCATAACAGTTATGAATGAAAACGTCTGATCGGTTGGCATCAGCAGCTTTTGGATGCACATAAGTAGAATCTCCGGGACACTATTTTCGAACATTCCCTAGGATACAACTGAAGTTTAGGGTGTGTTTCAAAAAGTGTTCCGTCCGACACCAAAAAAATTCACCATTTTTTTGTCTACTGGTGACAGGCTGTTTCTTGAAACTCTACAATATTCATGTCAGATCTAGGTATCATGGAGGTCTAAATTATGACACTGCAAACTGATTGATCTATTAACCCTTTAAAGTCTGACAATAGAAAGAAGTTTTGGTGTCAGATGGAATGATAGATTTTGCTGGTATTTTAGCTCAATATTTTTTGATACCCTAAGTGTACACCTAAGTGGAGAAACTAATAGCTAAAGGTCTATAATAATTATTGATTACTATATTTGATTTTTGGAAAATCAATGGCACAAATCTTTGTGATCATTTCAAAGTTGAATTTTGCCCCATTTTCTTGGGTGACCAATTTTGAAACACACCCAGTACCCAATTGGGAATATGCCCCACTTAAATCTTCCAGCTGATTGGGAGCATTATGGCACCACAATGGGATTGTGGGTTCGTTCCCCAGTCGTGTCGCAGCTTTTATGTGGCAGTGACGGTGCTAGCCTACCGACATCTCAGATTTCTGGTTCCCGCCTGCATTACATACATGTAATATCGCACAATATCATTTGATCAGTACTACGACCTGGTGCTTTCACAAGAAGTATCGGGACAGTCTACTGAGAGCGAATTAGAACATTCCTCATTCAGGTGCCCAAATTTGGCTTCTGAATGCACCCAATAACACCTCCAGAAATCTTAAAATCTTGCGACGTTTCGACAACAAACTAAGGGCATGCTCCAGTGCAGCAGAGACGAACGGCCAGAGAAATAGAGAAAGTAATCACACGTATATGTACAAAGTGAGTGCTGCGCATGTATATATATATAGTGCATCTAGACAGGACAAAAACGTACATATTATATACACATCATTATCATTATCGTCAGGTATTCGTGAAATCCATAGTCAACCTCGGCGTTGATTGCAAGAATTCTGACCATTTTTACTGAATTTCATAATCATTTGTTCTAACCTAACTGCTCATCAGCGAATACCAAAATAGTCGACAAGCCATTACAGTCAACGATGTACGTCAATTTCGTTCTTTTCTTCATCACGTCGATTTCACAGTTCTCGATTATGCAAGAATTTTAAACTACCAGTAAGTTTCCGTGTGCAGAGCTCTGTGTAAGCAATTCTCTCTACTTGGCTACTGCATTCGTACACAGAACTGTCGAATATCGAACTATCAGTAGTCTCAAGCAATGCACAATATCTCCTCAAGTCTCTATCATCAGTTGTACTCCTCAAATAATTGTTTGCGTGCTCAAAGCGCGGTCTCGGGGTGCTCTTGCTGGGTAGAAGGAGTCGCCACAGATGTTTTTTTTTGGTACATTAACCGTCCCAGGTTTTGGAGCGAGTGTACAGAGGAAAGGCTACGTTTGTCTATGTTGTCGTAACGTGATTCTAAGCCCATGCGGAAAGCGTTTACTACACGCGTCTGAAAGAGAATAGAACAACAAATCAGACGAGTGGAACAGCAAAACAATGACGGAACTTTAATCACACACATCAGGTCACTCTACGATCATATTACTTGGATTGGGAAGAATTTCAAGAGGAACAAGTCCGAAGCAGACTTGGATTGGGAAGAATTTCAAGAGGAACAAGTCCGAAGCAGACTTGGATTGGGAAGAATTTCAAGAGGAACAAGTCCGAAGCAGAGCATCTTAATCTCCAAAGGCCTTTATACACCGACAGACAAAAATCGAAAGCTGGGTGCTCAACGAGACTTCATCTGAAAATATTCCTTTTATAACATTTTCCTTTCCTTTGTGGTGTGCATGCAGAAAAAGTTGTCTTAAGGGCGGTGCACAGTAGTGATTTTTCGAGCGATTTTCTAGGCGACCGGCCTTGCGACCACAGCAGCGACTGAACATATTTTTAGTTTTTTTAGTCTTTATTGACTCGTTTGCGACAAATGCTTCCTTGGAAGATCAGTGACGTCGTGGATGACATCACTGATCGACCTCAAAGGTAATTATCGCATGCGATGTACCAGTCACATCAGTAGTCGCGCCCCCATTTTAGTCGCAAGTGTGCGACGCCCTTAAAACACTATTTTTCAACATCAATCAGTGTATGAAGGCCCTAAACAGCCCAAGAAGATGAATTCAATCAAGTCAGTGGTCTCTTTCAAAAGGTAAACTAATTTAGATTTAGTCTGAGAATCCAATTGATACCAGTTTCGGTTCTATTTTTATTAAGGGTAGTTTCATACTTCTCCGTTTTGCACTTTGCGCTTGTGCGTTCCCTCTGTTTAGTTTTTGTGTGGTACCAACAATAAAATTACTTTTTCTACCACGCACTCAAATAGGGAATGGACAAGCGCAAAACGCAAAGTATGAATTGACCTAAAGCAGACTATTCGCTCTGAGTCAAAGATTCCACAGAACAGTTTTCGGAGGGCCACTGCAATGCATTTACCAGTTGTTGCTACGAATAAAACAGGTTGTTTTATTATTTTTGGTTCACTTTGGACAGACGCGACCAATCTGCTTTAAGAATACCAATCAGTTTCTTGAGAATCCAGGTAAAAATCCCCCCCCCCCC
>NMRB01001716.1:53614-130426 GCA_002633025.1 Notospermus geniculatus | reverse complement strand
CCCCCCCCCCCCAGGGGTAAATTAGGAAAACAATGAATATCATTTGATTTCTGAACCCACTTAATTTTCCAAACACTATTTTACATTTCCACGCACTGATTTTAGAATACCTCCATCGCATCATTTCTTGAAGTAGAACACCACTTCACTTTTAAGAATACCACTCCATTTATTTTACTACCATTCCCAATCTAGAATACCACTCCGTATTTTAAAATACCACATCATTTTAAGAATACCACACTCCATTTTTTGGATACCACTTCATTTTAAGAATACCACACTCCATATTTAAAATACCACTTTATCATTCAGAATAAATAGTTCAATTTCAGAATACCACTACTCCACTTCATTTTAAGAATACCACACTCCATATTTAAAATACGAATTTATCATTCAGAATAAATAGTTTAATTTCAGAATACCACTACAACATTCCACTAGAACTATTCAATTCAAATTTCTGAATACCACTAAAATTTCTGAATACCATTTCTTGTTCCTGTAATCCAAGACACAGATGAAAAGTGACCTCGTTTTCAGGCAATGAAAAGTGTTTTCAGAGAATGAATGCAATAAATGCAGCTGTGCAAACACATAAAACGACAACATGCAACACCATCACCGTTAATAGCACAACAACATGCAGAGAAAATTAAAACAACTACCTTATGCATCAAGTTCTAACCGGCATTGAGAAATATACCGAGGGAACTTGTTTCGCTTGATCCGAACTACGGTTAGCAGTTTTTTTGTTAGGTTAATTAATCGAGTTAAGAGAACAATTGACAAGTTATATGGTGACGAAAATTTTGTTCCAGACACTCTGTAACAAATATTTTCGTAACAAAAACAAAAAATATCGAACACAATAAAATCCTGTCCAAAGCTTGAATATCCAAGCTTGAATTTTTACCTTTGAATATTAAGTATGGTCTAAAACTGCTACGGTTAGCAGTTTTTTGTTAGGTTAATTGAGTTAAGAGAACAATTGACAAAGTGATATGGTGACGAAAATTTTGTTCCAGACACTCTCTGACAAATGTTTTCGAAACAAAAAAAAAATATATCGAACACAATAAAATCATGTCCAAAGCTTGAATATCCAAGCTTGAATTTTTACCTTGGAATATTAGGTAAGGTCTTAGGTATGTCCGCTGGCGATGTCGATTTCAATACAGCTGGTTGCTTCTAACGTCAATTTTGCGAAGCGGAAAATATTTCTGCCAATCTTCCGCGTATCCCAAGCTTGAAATTCAAATTATTTTCAAAAGTCTCCATTCGGGTTCATATCAGGTAAGGGGCAGTGTGAAGGGTCTAAAATAAGTGTACAATTATGTTAACGGAGACAAATCATGGACAGGACCTGACGCTGACGCAACAGTTTGGGAGGGGGTATAGATTACAGATGCCTGACACTGGATATCTGAAATAGATTCGTGAATTTAGTGAAATATTCAACTGGACAAATTAATCGGCGAATTTACAAATGTTAAGGAAGAAATTACAAACATTAGAACACATTTTTAACTTTGCAAATTTCCAACGTGCACAGGACATACTGACACAAACAGATCTTTGAAGATAAAGTTTCAAAGTTCCATTGCTTTATAAAGTACAAGTAAAGTTCCATTGCTTTATAAAGTACAAATAAAGTTCCATTGCTTTATAAAGTACAAATAAAGTTCCATTGCTTTATAAAGTACATGTACAAATACAGAGAAAAGCAATGAAAATTTGATGAAGAGAAAAATATTGAAATGTCATTAAGCTGCAAGGACTGGAACAAATATGCCAGCACAAATTCCTGGTATACGAATTAAGTTCAGTCAGCAAAGCTACTAAATTTCCAGATTAACAAAAGCCAGAGGTAACATTTTAGAGGAACCCTGGATGAGATGCTAAAATATGACAACTGAGCCTGTAATAATCAAAGAAAGAAATAGCACTAAAATTGACACACAACGTGATAATATACAGGAAGTCAACTTCCAGATTTTGCAAATTTTCGACCCCAACCGGGGTCTTCTTCAGGCTGGCACTTAACAGTACAAGACTCTAGAATAGACTGAGCCTGTAATAAAATATTCATTACATAATTAGAAATCTTTCAAGTTGTGATATCTGCTCATTATAAAATTATAAATTTTATAATTTATAAAATTTATAAATTTTATAAATTATTTATAAATTATATTTATAAATTATTTATAAATTACAAATTATAAAATTTGACCCAAATTTGTACCTGACCCTGAACGGAAGAAAATATTTTTGAGAAATTTTCAGAGACATCTGAACCCAGTCCAAAGCATCTGTAAGCTACACCCCAAACTTGGGCGAAATACACGTGACAGGTATCACAAAGATAACACAGAAATAAAGAGTTAGTAAGGACTTTCCGATGTTAAAAAGTTTATTTCATAAAAAAACATTAATGGCATGTAACAGTCACTTGAACAAATGTTTGATTATTATACAAAAGCTGTAGGTTGACATGGGAGCTTGGATACGCGAGGCGCTACTACCCTAAACATTGATCCCATGGCTCAGTTGAAGGGGCGGGCAATCCCCTGTGCGAGGATGATGGATAACGTGGCAAATTCTGAAATCATCTCCAGTTGACAGGTAATTTGGTGTGTTCTTAAAGTCAGCATCTCAGAATGACAGGATACTTCGGTATATTCTGAACTTCAGCATTTTAGAATGATAAATAGACTAGCATATTCTAAAGATTAAGCATTTGAGAATGATAAAATACTTCTGTGTATTCCAAAATTTAGCATTCTAGGATGAAAGACACCGTGTATTTTGAAATTCAATATCGGACGCTGACATTTATGTTGTATTCTGAAATTCAGAAATTTGAGAGTGATAGAAACTTTGATGTGTCTAAATCAAAACTTTGATGTGTCTAAATCAACATATCCAGATGGCAGATATGTTGGTGTATGCTCAAATTCAACACCTGACGCTAGCAATTATCATGGATTTTCTCAAATTCGGTGATAGAGTGAGCATTTGAGAATGATACCTTGGTGTATTCTCAAATTCAGCATTTGATAATGATTCCTTGGTGTATTCTCAAATTCAGCATTTGAGAATGATACCTTGGCATATTCTCAAATTCAGCATTTGAGAATGATACCTTGGCATATTCTCAAATTCAGCATTTGAGAATGACATCTCGGTGTATTCGCAAATTCAGCACTCAAGAATTATGACACTTGATGGATTCTCAAATTCAGGGCTGACAGAAACTTTTGCCTTATCCTCGAATACCGGAGGATAAGAGGTAGAATATACTGCATATACTGCACTTCACAGAAAAGAGGAAGTTTGAGTTTGGTTTTGGAGTGCTGGGGTGGTACGGTGAGTGGCTGTTCATTGGGCTCATGGCAGACAGGCCATGGGTTTGACTCCTGGGGGCTGTTTCATAAAGTGGCTTTAAGCTAACGGCACCATTAACTTCTATGCATCTTCCATTTGGTTAAAGGTACCATCAGCTTAAAGTCACTTTATGAAACGGGCCCCTGGGCGAGTCGCCACATTGTACTGGAAAGATCAAGTTACGCACTGAATGGGCAGCGCTGAGTCCCCAGGAAGGTAATTTCCTTCAGCGACTGGGGTATGATGTGAAGCACTCTGAGACTGTAAGACAGTGAAAAGCGCTGTGTAATTTAAAACTTTTATCACGAGAAGTTACTTGGTAATATTCATTCCTGTGCCGACAATTTTTTTTGTTTCTTCAGAGCCACATCTGCATAGACTATTGAATTTGACTTTTATCTGTAGGTCTGATATTTTGCTAAGAATTGTCTCAGGTACGTGTAATTAAAATGTTCTCATTTTTGCAACACTGCCAAAAAGCTATCTTTTGTCTGTAGGTCTGATATTTTGCTAAGAATTGTCTCGGGTAATTAAAAAGTTATCATTTTTGCAACTCTGCCAAAAAGCTATCTATCATCCTGCACAGGTTTATGCTGGCTTGGAAAACATCTTTACGTTTGGCAGCAGGGGTTCTTATGTTCCTTTCAAACAAGAGCAGAAAAATTTCAACGCAATACATCTTTTGGTCTCCATGTTAACTATAAGAGATAGGTTAAAAACTCGGCTATCAGTGATTCAGAATGAGTAGTGCCCGCTTGCCTTGGGCTGGCGGAGTGGAGCAGTGGAAATGCTGAGGTTCTGGGCTTGATCCCCTGAGTCTGACCTCATTATTCATGTGATAAAGTGGGCCAATTCGTTTTAGTGCAGATTTTTGCAGGACACCTTGATTTCGGCCTACTGTGTATTAAATTCGCCAAGTACTGCCTATTGCTAATGATGCCGAATTCGGCACTCCTGCTCCTTTTTAAGAAGCAAGTGATCAGGCGCGGATCCGAGGGGGGGTACACCCGGCCCATGCCCCCTCTATTTTGTGGAAAATCTTTAAAATTGACCGGGAACTTTTGAAAACATGTTAAAATTTGACCGAGGTTTTCCACAATGTGCGCTGGCTGTGCCCCCTCTTTCCCATGATTGATTCTGGCGATTGCCACTGGGCACTCTCACACCCGACATCAGCCAGCATTATTTGGCATTTGCCGTCAAGCACTGGAGAATAAACCAGGCGCTCAGGAGATGTCATAATAGAGAGGTTGCGCAGCGGCCCGACTCCGACTTCAATTACGAGAATGAATTGCAGTCCGCTATGGACATCCTTGATAAAAACGATTTGATAGAAGTTTTCAATTCGTCAAACACCATAAACTGAAGGCAGAAAAATTTGGCCTTACAAATCGGAAGTGCGGATAAATAATGAATATTGAAGTCGTAATCCTAGTCGTTACGACTTGAAACACGACTATAATACTTGCGATTTATGTGCACTTCCGATTACGAGTCAACATTATTCTGCCACAAAGTTATGGCATTTTACGATTTGCAAACGTCTATCAAATCGTTTTTATCAAGGATGTCTACAGTGGACTGCAATTCATTCTGGTAGTTGAAGCCGGATTCGGTGTCGAAAAGCTGCACAACCTCTCTATTATTTTAGATTCTTGGCCTTTGTCGACTTCTCAACATGCTGTTGCACCTTTGCAACATCTGCTATATGGTTGTTCAGCACAAACTTCACTTCAGTAAGTAACACGACCCTATTCCACCTGTTCTTAACCAACTCCGCTGACCAAAACAAAGACATTTTCAAGCGTGATCAATGTAAATTGAATTTTCTCGATAACAAAACTATACATTTGAATGAAGCCTGGCCACTGTGAAGCACCCGCTAAATCATAATAGGCCTAATGGAAAGGGACGACAAACTCCCTTCTCTGCTCCCGAGTATTGAAACTTACTTCACATGACATACATCAAAATGGGAAAAATCTGCATATTATGTCTTGACTATATTCACCATGACAAAATCACAATTATTTTACAAATCACCAAGCACTGTTTCAAGTCAAAGAAAACACGACTACAGTCTGTTCAAATTCATTAATACATCAGGGCCGACTGCACAGAAAGTCCGAAAAGTGCTACCGGCTCCTGTTGGCAGTTAGTTATAACACACTTTCCCATTAACTAAACTGCCGATAGGCACTGAAAGCACTGTCAGACTTCCTGTGCGGTCGGCCCAGGTTTTTTACCTCGATCTGTTAATTCTCAACCAATTTCGATACACTATTTACCAAATTCCAACATATTTTTTGTCGCAACGTGCCCTGCTAATGGACGACGATGACGAGGCGGACGACGGACACCACGTGATGACTATAGCTCACAGGTGAGCTAAAAAGGAATCTTTTCAGAAAGAAAGGAATTCCGCAAAAATATGATGAAATTCAGCGGAAAAAACTGTTGAAATTGTTCGAGTATCAACGGAGCCAGAGATAACCTGGCGCACTAACGAATTGGAACCAAGTGTAATCAGTGTGTAGTACTTTTTTTAACAACTTCAACATTCCAGGTTCACACCATCTACAGAAGATCAAAAATCGTAATAGTCTTATAATATTTATAGCTATTTATACGTGCACCCAAAAAGAAGAAAAACTATTTTACACCACGCTGCATTTACCCTAATTACAAGAGCTACCCAAAAACACACTTTTCTAAATATTTCACTAAGGCGGGGTGTGTGAAAAAATAATCATTTCCAGGGGGCGTATGCACAAAACATCTTAAGTGTAAAATTTCCCTGAGGCCGGGTTTACATAGAGGTATACGGTATACAGACACGCGGGCGAACAATGGCCTAACAAAGGGTTCATGACCATAAAGCCTTTGTTTGCCCGCGTGTCCATATACTGTATGTTTCTATGTAAACTTGGCCGTAAACTATTGTTCCAAACAAAAGATAAGGGGAATTTTACACTTAAGATGTTTTATGCATACGGCCCCTGAAAATTATGTGGATTGAGATGTTGAGGTGATGGAGCTAATGCATGTGTCAGGAACAGTAGTCCCGATGGAACAATGGTCCAAAGTCCTACTGTCCTGTCACAGATACGGTACTTCTCTTTGAAATATGGTACTTTAAATGCAAATTACTATAGGTTCCTTAGCATTTATATGACTTAGAAATTTTGGGGCGGCAACAAATTATGTCGGACTACAGTGAGAGTATAGGGGCTTTTTTTACAATTGGTCTGGAATTCAATATTACTCAGGTGCGTGAAGGAATTACTCAATCAACGACAACTTGTGATTTATTGGTGATGAACTATAGGTTTTGTTAAGAATTTTAACGCATGTGACTCAATTCAATCATTAAAATGCTGGCCTGTTAGGCTGGCTGTCCATTCACGCGATTTTCGAGCGTCATTGTTTGCTTCCGCCGCGTTGGTCGTGGACAAAGGATGCGACATCGCGCGGCACAAAAATCGCGTGAATGGATTCTTAGCCTTAGAATTCCAAACAGTACACTTGAATTGTATTGGTAGTTTCCAATCCACAAAAGTGTGTTGAACATGGCCACAATGGTGATCTGTTCTACGCTGCATTCTGTATGAGATGGATAATTTTGAATCCAGAAAATTGACAAAGCATTGAAACTCGCTGAGGGTAGTCCTATTATTGCTTAAATTTAATATGACCCTCCACTACAAAACCAGTGTTAAGTCGCACGGAAAATGAGCCTAAACGGACTGACATGACACCAGGAGATAGAGACATAAAGTACATAAAGTCAGTTTCCAGAATATTTGCAAATTTTCGACCCCAAATGGGGTCTTCTTCAGGCTGGAACTTTACAATCTGAAACTCTAGAAAAGACTCTTTTCTAGAGTTTCAGATTGTAAAGTTCCAGCCTGAAGAAGACCCCGGTTGGGGTCGAAAATTTGCAAATATTCTGGAAATTGACTTTATATACTTTCTCATATTGTGTGTTGATTTTTGTGCTCGCCTTCTCTTAGGAGATAGAGACAGAAACAGAATCACTCACCTTCACAACAGACAGACAGACAGACAGACGATACTGAAATTGACAAGTAGGTTGGTCCCAACTTGCCAACCTCAGAGTGACTGATGACTGGTTTTGCGGTGGAGGGGTCACATTTGTCAATTTCAGTATTGTCTGTCCATAGTAAAGTCTGGGCGATTCTATTTCTGTCTTTATCTCCTGGTGTCATGTTTAGTCCATTTAGGCTGATTTTCCGTGCGACTTAACACTGGTTTTGTAAGGGAGGGTCACAAATCTTACACAAATATAAGTGGCCATGAAGACCAAGTGATTTCACGGGCACTACACTGTAGCAAATTGCCCTCAATCTGATGAGAAAATCAATATTGCGTGTCGCTTTAAATTTAGGCCACATGCCGTTAAGTTTTGAAATTTACACAGGTTTGAAAAAATTTATACAAGTCTGATCCAGACAAACAGATGTAATTAATACTTGGCAAACATTTACGCAATGCTTTTGTGTGTGTTTTGCACCACAAATTATGAAACATTGAAATAGTACCCCATCTCATCTGATAAAACGAAAAACGTCGGACTGACTGCCGATATTATTCTTGAACATTAATATACATATTCATTTTCTTTCGTCTCCTGATTCAATTTCTTCATCTAGAGACGTATTAAAGGGTCTTGTATACCTGTGAAGTTCCACCTGCAGGTGTTTATGGCAATTATTACGATGCATACGCATTTACCATCAATGGAAATCTAAATTGCTTGCAAATGTTACCAGCATGACCGCCCACACTGAAATCACACTTGTCAATTTTGTGGGACAAATTTACACCTATAGGGCCGTATGCACCAAGCGAAGATTATTTTTTTGAACTCAGGTTGATCCACAACCTTTTCATTATCACATCATGCCTAGGCAAACCTGAACAATAGAAAAGTTGTGGCTCAACCTTAGTTCACGATAATCTTCGTTTGGTGCATACGGCCCATAAAGTCCGGCAACATCTAAGCAGAACCCAATTGAATGTGAAAGTTAGGCAACAATATATTAGTTGGGTTTTCCACGGATCTTTAATCACATACAACTCTTGAACAACCGATCGACAACCCAATTATATATACAAACAGACTTTAGTGGTGCCCAATAGTGTGCAACAGATCGTCACCAGTCACGCAGGTCGAATGCATACCTAACTGAAAATTCTTGTCTCATTTCCTGACTTCTGCAATCCATTGGGTCACGCTCAGATATTGCCGGACTTTATATCTAAGTCAAATTTTACTAGTGTTGGTGTAAAATGTGATGATATAGACCAAAGATTTTTGTAGTATTTCAAATCCACACCTGAGTAGCCATGTATGTTCATTTGAATAGGATCATGAGTTGTTGAATTCGATCACAGAAAAGTGAATGTGCCACTAGCCACTTGCCACTCTTTCAACAAAATAGACAACAACTACATATTTACAAACGTGCCCAAGAAATGGGTCACTTAAATAAACCAGTTTGGACCAGCACTGACCACCTAGGCCTACTTAGGTACCAAACCTAGGATTGATCGACTCAACAACAACAGCAGGCTGTCCTTGCTTAAGAAGCAAGATTTCTTTCAGCCATATGGGAAGGGATGACATCACCCCTTAAACCACACCTATGGGTACATCAGCCATGATGTTCCGCTTTCTTTCACCACACGCTCCAAAGGTTCCGGTTCATAAGAAGACCGGAATACACCGAAATCCGCCGGAATACACCGAAATACTGCCGAAAACATGATACAAAAGGTTTAATAACACTCTTATGTTGTAGCTATGGATACGAGGCAGAATAGGGCAAGAACATCGTCAATATTCACACAGTCAACTTCAGAAACCATCGCATCGCATCAGGTGTTTTCGGGGGCCGGCGGTCGCCATCTTGCATGCATGTTGTTACTTAAGACTCAACCGTAGGTTATCTGGTTATCCAATATGGCGGCGGTCGATCGTGGAAAACACCCGTCGGGCTATGTTTCTGTTCGAACGAGTCAAATCCTGAGACTGATATTGTATATTTTGACATTGGATTGATACGATACATTGCCTCACTACTGTATAATAGTGAAAAGAAGCCTTTTAACCCTGTTTCCGGTGATATTTCAGTGTATTCCGGCGTATTTCGGTGTATTCCGGTCTTCTTACGTACCCCAAAGGTTCTGTGTGAGCCACAAACCACATCAAAATACATTTATTCATTCAATATTATTGTTTATAGAGCCAATATTGCTGTATTTGGCACCTGGCTCTCAACTCAAATTTTGAATAGATATGTCACCACCAAGAAACTGTGCATGCTCGTGAGAACATATCAGGGCTAACCATGTGTGGATTTTAGACAGTGGGCATTCAAACGATCAACATTTCCTTTTGTCGATGATACATAACATTGACAAGGCGAATGGTCAGTGCACGAACATTTTCAACAAGTGAAATGAAACCATGTACGTGGATTACGGACCGTCTCAAAATTCATAGATACAGAATAAGAAGAAACTGTTTCACCAGAGTTGGGAGAAAATGTGCCTAATAGAGAGGTTGCGCAGCTTTCCGACTCCGGCTTCAACTACCAGAATGAATTGCAGTCCGCTGTAGACATCCTTGATAAAAACGATTTGATAGACGTTTGCAAATCGCAAAATGCCATAACTTTGTGGCAGAATAATTTTGACTCGTAATCGAAAGTGTACGTAAATCTCAAATATTATAGCCGTGTTTCAAGTCGTAACGACTAGGATTACGACTTCAATATTCATTATTTATCCGCACTTCCGATTTATAAGGCCAAATTTTTCTGCCTTCAATTTATGGTGTTCGACAAATTGAAAACGTCTATCAAATCGTTTTTATCAAGGATGTCTACAGCGGACTGCAATTCATTCTGGTAGTTGACGCCAGAGTCGGAAAGCTGCGCAACCTATCTACATGTACATGTATTGTCATCCCTCAGCACGAATGTCCAAAACTGGCAGGCTGCCTGCCACTAAATATCTGACTATACTGTTAAAATCTGGCCAGTCTGAACACTTGTACCGAGGGGTGTTGTTGCTATGCCTGTTTCTTTCACGATGTGAAGACAGATCAAGCAGTTTTCTTCTTTTCTGTATTAAATGATTTGTGAGACGGCCCATCCACGATCCAGGCCATGCAAAGAAAGAGGTTAGCCATTTGGAGACCCACTGTCCGAGACGAGACGATATATCGAGATATGGCGAGTACAACGGAAAGATAAAATGAAACAGAGGTGGAAAAGTAATACATTGAAAGATAGAAAATTTATGTTGTCGTAACGTGATTCTAAGCCCATGCGGAAAGCGTTTACTACACGCGTCTGAAAGAGAATAGAACAACAAATCAGACGAGTGGAACGGCAAACAATGACGGAACTTTAATCACACACATCAGGCCACTCTACGATCGTATTACTTGGATTGGGAAGAATTTCAAGAGGAACAAGTCCGAAGCAGAGCATCTTAATCTCCACAGGCCTTTATACACCGACAGACAAAAATCGAAAGCTGGGTGTTCAACGAGACTTCATCTGAAAATATTCCACGAACGTATTTGTTTTATAACATTTCACCTTTCATTTGTGGTGTGCACGCAGAAAAAGTTGTCTAAAACACTATTTTTCAACATCAATCAGTGTATGAAGGCCCTAAACAGCCCAAGAAGATGAATTACGGTAAATCAAGTCAGTGACCTCTTTCAAAAGGTAAACTAATTTAGATTTGGTCTGAGAATCCAATTGATACCAGTTTCGGTTCTATTTTTATTAAGGGTAGATTCATACTTCTCTGTTTTGCACTTTGCGCTTGTGCGTTCCCTATGTTTATGTGTGGTACCAATAATAAAATTACTTTTTCTACCACGCACTCAAATAGGAAACGGACAAGCGCAAAACGCAAAGTATGAATTGGCCTTAGATTCATACTTCTCTGTTTTGCGCTTGTGCGTTCCCTATGTTTATGTGTGGTACCAATAATAAAATTACTTTTTCTACCACACACTCAAGTAGGAAACGGACAAGCACAAAACGCAAAGTATGAATTGGCCTCAAGAATACCAATCAGTTTCCTGGGAATCCACTTAAAAATCCCCCCCCCCCCTGGGGTAAAGTAGGAAAACAATGAATATCATATGATTTCTGAAACCACATAATTTTCCACTATTTTACATTACTACACACTGATTTTAGAATACCTCCATCGCACCATTTCTTGAAGTAGAACACCACTTTACTTTTAAGAATACCACTCCATTTATTTTAATACCATTCCCATTTCTAGAATACCACTCCGATATTTTATAAATACCACATCATTTTAAGAATATGAAATAGAAGTCGGGCCTCTAAGGCAAGACATCACTTTAAGAATACCAGACTCCATTTTTTGGATACCACTTCATTTTAAGAATACCACACTCCATTTTTAAAATACCACTTTATCATTCAGAATAAATAGTTCATTTCAGAATACCACTACTCCACTTCATTTTAAGAATACCACACTCCATATTTAAAATACCACTTTATCATTCAGAATAAATAGTTTAATTTCAGAATACCCCTACAACATTCCACTAGAACTATTCAATTCAAATTTCTGAATACCACTAAAATTTCTAAATACCATTTCTTGTTCCTGTAATCCAAGACACAGATGAAAAGTGACCTCGTTTTCAGGCAATGAAAAGTGTTTTCAGAGAATGAATGCAATAAATGCAGCTGTGCAAACACATAAAACGACAACATGCAACACCATTACCGTTAATAGCACAACAACATGCAGAGAAAATTAAAACAACTACCTTATGCATCAAGTTCTAACCGGCATTGAGAAATATACCGAGGGAACTTGTTTCGCTTGATCCGTACTACGGTTAGCAGTTTTTTGTTAGGTTAATCGAGTTAAGAGAACAATTGACAAGTTATATGGTGACGAAAATTTTTTGTTCCAAACACTCTGTAACAAATATTTTCGTAACAAAAACAAAAAATATCGAACACAATAAAATCCTGTCCAAAGCTTGAATATCCAAGCTTGAATTTTTACCTTTGAATATTAAGTATGGTCTAAAACTGCTACGGTTAGCAGTTTTTTGTTAGGTTAATTGAGTTAAGAGAACAATTGACAAGTGATATGGTGACGAAAATTTTGTTCCAGACACTCTCTGACAAATGTTTTCGTAACAAAAAAAAAAATATTGAACACATTAAAATCCTGTCCAAAGCTTGAATATCCAAGCTTGAATTTTTACCTTTGAATAAGTATCGTCTTATAGGTATGTCCGCTGGCGATGTCGATTTCAATACAGCTGGTTGCTTCTAACGTCAATTTTGCGAAGTGGAAAATATTTCTGCCAATCTTCCGCGTATCCCAAGCTTGAAACTCAAATTATTTTCAAAAGTCTCCATTCGGGTTCATATCAGGTAAGGGGCAGTGTAAAGGGTCTAAAATAAGTGTACAATTATGTTAACGGAGACAAATCATGGACAGGACCCGACGCTGACGCAACAAATTGGGACGGAGTATAGATTACAGATGCCAGACACTGGATATCTGAAATAGATTCGTGAATTTAGTGAAATATTCAAGTGGAGAAATTAATCGGCGAATTTACAAATTCTAAGGAAGAAATTACAATCATTAAAACACATTTTTAACTCTGCAAATTTCCAACGTGCACAGGACATACTGACACAAACAGATCTTTGAAGATGAAGTTACAAAGTTCCATTGCTTTACAAGGTACAAATAAAGTTCCATTGAAAGCACTTTATAAAGTACAAATAAAGTTCCATTGCTTTATAAAGTACAAATACAGAGAAAAGCAATGAAAATTTGATGAAGAGAAAAATATTGAAATGTCATTAAGCTGCAAGGACTGGAACAAATATGCCAGCACAAATTCCTGGTACACGTATTAAGTTCAGTCAGCAAAGCTACTAAATTTCCAGATTAACAAAAGCAAGAGGTAACATTTTATGAACCCTGGATG
Organism: Notospermus geniculatus; assembly: GCA_002633025.1. Classification (NCBI taxonomy): domain Eukaryota; kingdom Metazoa; phylum Nemertea; class Pilidiophora; order Heteronemertea; family Lineidae; genus Notospermus; species Notospermus geniculatus. The sequence goes on along the minus strand of NMRB01001716.1, from coordinate 116,979 downwards.
AGATGCTAAAATATGACAACTGAGCCTGTAATAAAATATTCATTACAGAATTAGAAATCTTTCAAGTTGTGATATCTGCTCATTATAAAGTTATAAATTTTATAATTTATAAAATTTATAAATTTTATAAATTATTTATAAATTATATTTATAAATTATTTATAAATTACAAATTATAAAATTTGACCCAAATGTGACATTTGTACCTGACCCTGAACGGAAGAAAATATTTTTGAGAAATTTTCAGAGACATCTGAACCCAGTCCAAAGCATCTGTAAGCTACACCCCAAACTTGGGGGAAATACACGTGACAGGTATCACAAAGATAACACAGAAATAAAGAGTTAGTAAGGACTAATTCCGATGTTAAAAAGTTTATTTCATAAAAAAACATTAATGGCATGTAACAGTCACTTGAACAAATGTTTGATTATTATACAAAAGCTGTAGGTTGACATGGGAGCTTGGATATGCGAGGCGCTACTACCCTAAACATTGATCCCATGGCTCAGTTGAAGGGGCGGGCAATCCCCTGTGCGAGGATGATCGATAACGTGGCAAATTCTGAAATTATCTCCAGTTGACAGGTAATTTGGTGTGTTCTTAAAGTCAGCATCTCAGAATGACAGGATACTTCGGTGTATTCTGAACTTCAGCATTATAGAATGATAGATACACTTGTGTATCCTTACATTCAGCATTTGAGAATGAAAGGATAGTTCAGTATATTCTAAATTCAGCATAATTAGAATGGTAAGATACTTAGTGTATTCTAAAATTAAGCATTTGAGAATGATAGGATACATGTACTTCAGTGTATTCTAAAATTCAGCATTTGAGAATGATAGGGTACTTCGGTGTAAATTTCAGGATTTGAGAATGATAGAACATTGCGTGTTCGTAATTTTTTTTAAGTTTAAGAATGATAAATAGACCGGCATATTCTTTCTTCAGAATGATAAAATACTTCTGTGTATTCCAAAATTTAGCATTCTAGAATGAAAGACACCGCGTATTCAAATTCAACATCTGATGCTGACATTTATGGTGTGTTCTGAAATTCAGAAATTTGAGAGTGATAGAAATTTTGATGTATCTAAAATCAACATCCCCAGATGGCAGATATGTTGGCAAGGCTTCTGCTAGGCTCAAATTTTCATTAGCCACGGTAATGGGAAATGTGAAAGAGGCTGGCCAAATACAGCATTTTCCTTTAGCCACAGAGGTCATTTTTGGCCGATTTTGTGGTCATTTTCAATGATTTTCTGTAATTTTCTGTGTGGCTAATGCTAGCGGAAGCCCTGGTTGGTGTATGCTCAAATTCAACATCTGATGCGAGCAGTTACCATGGATTTTCTCAAATTCAGTGATAGAGTGAGCATTTGAGAATGATACCTTGGTGTATTCTCAAATTCAGCATTTGAGAATGATACCTTGGTGTATTCTCAAATTCAGCATTTGAGAATGATACAATGGTGTATTCTCAAATTCAGCATTTGAGAAGGATACCTTGGCATAGTCTCAAATTCAGCATTTGAGAAGGATACCTTGGCATAGTCTCAAATTCAGCATTTGAGAATGACATCTCGGTGTATTCTCAAATTCAGCACTCAAGAATTATGACACTTGATGGATTCTCAAATTCAGGGCTGACAGAAACTTTGCCACTAGAATACCTGAGGATAAGAGGTAGAATATACTGCACTTCACAGAAAAGAGAAAGTTTGAGATTGGTTTTGGAGTGCTGGGGTGGTACAGTGAGTGGCTGTTGATTGGGCTCATGGCAGACAGGCCATGGGTTTGACTCCTGCGGCCTGTTTCATAAAGTGACTTTAAGCCAACAGTAGGCCTACCATTAACTTCAATGCATTTTCCATTTGGTTAAAGGTACCATCAGCTTAAAGGCACTTTATGAAACGGGCCCCTGGTCGAGTCGCCACTATGTACTAAAAAGATCAAGTGATGCACTGAATGGGCAGCGCTTTGAGTCCCCAGGAAGGTTTCCTTCAGAGACTGGGGTATGAAGTGATCAACACTCTGAGACTGTAAGACAGTGAACAGCGCTGTGTAATTTAAAACTTTATCACGAGAAGTTGCTTGGTAATATTCATTCCTGTCCTGACAATTATTTTTTGTTTCTTCACAGCCACATCTGCATAGACTATTGAATTTGACTTTTATCTGTAGGTCTGATAATTTGCTAAGAATTGTCTCGGGTTATTAAAATGTTCTCATTTTTGCAACTCTGCCAAAAAGCTATCTATCATCCTGCACAGGTTTATGCTGGCTTGAAAAACATCTTTATGTTTGGTAGCAGGGGTTCTTATGTTCCTTTCAAAAAAACTTTTGGTCTCCATGTAAGATACGTTTCCATACAAGGTCTCCATATAAGAGATACGTTAAGTGTAAGTCCATGAATAGACCATGCAGAAAGTGCTAAGGTGGGGGTCGGCGGATTGCAATGAAATTTGGTGTGTAGTTACCCCCTGGTGAGGGACAAAGGCAAGCAAAATATTGGCCCAATTAATTGGCTGGTTGGGTGTATATAGCAAAATAGGGGTTAAAATGGGTCAACCCTCTGCAGGGTCCTGGTTGACAAAACTGGTCTGAAATTGTAGGGTGAGACTCCATCTTTAAAAAACAAAAAGAAAATATTTGCCCGCTCTTTCCATTGCAGAGATATGCCTGTGTATATATAGACATTTTGATGTTCGTGTACATTCTTAGTACATCAGTTAAGTGCATTTATGCACCTGCATATCTCTAAAATGGAAAGAGCGGGCAAAGATTTTATTCCTTTAATAAAGAGAGAAATCCCCCTACTCCTTTCCCTGATGTGCTCACCTTCCTCACCCCTGCAGAGGGTCCGTAATTCTTTGTAGACCAAACCATACCTTTTTTGACAAGAGTGCAAAAAAGCACTGCACCTTTAAATCAAGAGTGATTTGGAACAAACGAAAAATGGGAAAAAAATACAGGGGACATCTATTTTCATTGACATATAAAAAATATCTACTGCTGTTGCCTGCCAACGCCTGAAAATTCACTCAAGTGGACAGTATTTTGATGAAAATTGCTGTTATCTTAAAAAATGTATTTTTTTGGCTGTATTTTAGCCCCTTACTCCCAAACGGTGTGACCAATCTCCGAAATATTTGGCCTGTCTTTATTGTGCCCCAAGACCACCTTCTGGTAGGAATTTGAGCCAGATCTGCCGACCTCCCACCTTAGCACTTTTTGCTGATTTTGCATGGTCTATCCGTGGACTGACACTTAAAAACTCGGCTTCAACGATTCAGAATGAGTAGTACCCACTTGCCTTGGGCTGTCAGAATGGAGCAGTGGAAATGCTGGTTACCGTCACCTCTGAGGTTCTGGGCCAGCTTGATCCCCGAGTCTGACTCCATTATTCATGTGATAAAGAGGGCCACTTCGTTTTAGTGCAGAGTTTTGCAGGAGATCTTGATTACGGCCTACTCTGTATTAAATTCACCAAATACTGCCTATTGCTAATGATGCCGAATTCGACACTCCTGCTCCTTTTTAAGAAGCAAGTGATCAGGCGCAGATCCGAGGGGGGGGGTACACCCGGCCCATGCCCCCTCTATTTTGTGGAAAATCTTTAAAATTGACCGGGAAATTTTGAAAAGATGTTAAAATTTGACCGAGGTTTTCCACAATGTGCGCTGGCTGTGCCCCCTCTTTCCCATGATTCTGGCGATTGCCACTGGGCACTCTCACACCCGACATCAACAAGCATTATTTGGCATTTGCCGTCAAGCACTGGAGAATATTAAGGCGCGCAGGAGATGTCATAATAGAAAGGTTGCACAGCAGCCTGACTCCGACTTCAACTACGAGAATGAATTGCAGTCCGCTATGGACATCCTTGATGAAAACGATTTGATAGAAGTGTTCAATTCGTCAAACACCATAAACTGAAGGCAGAAAAATCTGGCCTTATAAATCGGAAGTGCGGATAAATAATGAATATTGAAGTCGTAATCCTAGTCGTTACGACTTGAAACACGACTATAATATTTGCGATTTACGTGCACTTCCGATTACGAGTCAAAATTATTCTGCCACAAAGTTATGGCATTTTACGATTTGCAAATGTCTATCAAATTGTTTTTATCAAGGATGTCTACAGTGGACTGCAATTCATTCTGGTAGTTGAAGCCGGATTCGGCGTCGGAAAGCTGCACAACCTCTCTATTATTTTAGATTCTTGGCCTTTGTTGACTTCTCAAGATGCCTTAACATCCAGTGTTGCACCTTTGCAACATCAGCTATATGGTCGTTCAGCACAAACTTCACTTCAGTTAAGTAACACTACCCTAATTCCACCTGTTCTTAACCAACTCCGCTGACCAAAACAAAGACATTTTCAAGCCTGATCAATGTAAATTGAATTTTCTCGATAACAAAACTATACATTTGAATGAAGCCTGACCATTTTAAACAAGCACCCACTAAATCATAATAGGCCTAATGGAAAGGGACGACAAACTCCCTTCTCAGCTCCCGAGTATTGAAACTTACTTCACATGACATACATCAAAATGGGAAAAATCTGCATATTATGTCTTGACTATATTCACCATGACAAAATCACAATTATTTTACAAATCACCAAGCACTGTTTCAAGTCAAAGAAAACACGACTACAGTCTGTTCAAATTCATTAATACATCAGGGCCGACTGCACAGAAAGTCCGAAAAGTGCTACCGGCTCCTGTTGGCAGTTAGTTATAACGCACTTTCCCATTAACTAAACTGCCGATAGGCACTGAAAGCACTGTCGGACTTTCTGTGCGGTCGGCCCAGGTTTTTTACCTCGATCTGTTAATTCTCAACCAATTTCAATACACTATTTACCAAATTCCAACATATTTTTTGTCGCAACGTGCCCTGCTAATGGAGCACGACGACGAGGCGGACGACGGACGTACATTACGTGACGACTATAGCTCACAGGTGAGCTAAAATTCAGCACAGATTCAGCTCAGTCTTTTCTGAAATCTAGTGTGGAAATGTGCCAGCCTGAAGTGGGGTCGAAAATTTGCAAATATTCTGGAAATGGACTTTATGTGCACTATAATATTGTGTGTCGATTTTTGTGCTTGCCTTCTCTTTGGGGTAAAAAGGAATCTTTTCAGAAAGAAAGGAATTCCGCAAAAATATGATGAAATTCAGCGAAAAAAACTGTTGAGATTGTTCGAGTATCAACAGAGTCCGAGATAATCCGACGCACTAACGAATTGGAACCAAGTGTAATCAGTGTGTAGTACTTTATTTTAACAACTTCAACATTCCAGGTTCACACCATCTACAGAAGATCAAAAATGGTAATAGTCTTATAATATTTATAGCTATTTATACGTGCACCCAAAAAGAAGAATAACTATTTTACACCACGCTGCATTTACCCTAATTACAAGAGCTACCCAAAACACACTTTTCTAAATATTTCACTTACATGTAGGCGGGGTGTGTGAAAAAATAATCATTTCCAGGGGTCGTATGCACAAAACATCTTGGCCCGTATGCATAAAGGTGAAATAAGCTTATTCCAGGTATAGCTTCATGTTATAACGTTAGGTTATACCTGGAATAAGCTTATTCCACCTTTATGCATATGGGCCCTTAAGTGTTCACGTTATAACGTTAGGTTATACCTGGAATAAGCTTATTCCACCTTTATGCATATGGGCCCTTAAGTGTAAAATTTCCCTTAAACTATTATTCCAAACAAAAGATAAGGGAAATTTTACACTTAAGATGTTTTATGCATACGGCCCCTGAAAATTATGTGGATTGAGAGTTGAGGTGATGGAGGTAATGCATGTGTCAGGAACAGTAGTCCCGATGGAACTATGGTCCGAGTCCTACTGTCCTGTCACAGATACGGTACTTCTCTTTGAATTATGGTACTTTAAATGCAAATTACTATAGGTTCCTTAGCATTTATATGACTTAGAAATTTTGGGAACAAATTATGTCGGACTACAGTGAGAGTATAGGGGCTTTTTTCACAATTGGTCTGGAGTTCAATATTACTCAGGTGTGTGAAGGAATTACTCAATCAACGACAACTTGTGATTATTTGGTGATGAACTATACGTTTTGTTAAGAATTTTAATGCATGTGACTCAATTCAATCATTAAAATGCTGGGGCCTGTTTCATAAAGTGACTTTAAGCATATGATACCATTAACTTCAATGCATTTTCCATTTGGTTTAAGGTACCATTAGCTTAAAATCACTTTATGAAACAGGCCCCTGGCCTGTTAGGCTGGCTGTCCATTCATGCGATTTTCGAGCGTCATTGTTTGCTTCCGCCGCGTTGGTCGTGCACAAAGGATGCGACATCGTGCGGCACGAAAATCGCGTGAATGGATTCTTAGCCTTAGAATTCCAAACAGTACACTTGAATTGTATTGGTAGTTTCCAATCCACAAAGGTGTGTTGAACATGGCCACAATGGTGATCTGTTCTACACTGCATTCTGTATGAGATGGATAATTTTGAATCTAGAAAATTGACAAAGCATTGAAACTCGCTGAGGGTAGTCCTATTATTGCTTAAATTTAATATGACCCTCCACTACAAAACCAGTGTTAAGTCGCACGGAAAATGAGCCTAAACGGACTGACATGACACCAGGAGATAGAGACATAAAGTACATAAAGTCAGTTTCCAGAATACAGTAGAACCTCTCTATTAAGGACACCTCTGGGACTGACAAATGCTGTCCTTAATTGAGAGGTGTCCTGATTACAGAGGTCAAAATGAACTCAGAAATGATCAATTTGGGACTAAACTTTGGTGTCCTTCATAGAGAGGTGCCCTCCTGGCAGAGGTGTCCGTTAAGGGAGGTTCCACTGTATTTGCAAATTTTCGACCCCAACTGGGGTCTTCTTCAGGCTGGAACTTTACAATCTGAAACTCTAGAAAAGACTCTTTTCTAGAGTTTCAGATTGTAAAGTTCCAGCCTGAAGAAGACCCCGTTTGGGGTCGAAAATTTGCAAATATTCTGGAAATTGACTTTATATACTTTCTCATATTGTGTGTTGATTTTTGTGCTCGCCTTCTCTTAGGAGATAGAGACAGAAACAGAATCACTCACCTTCACAACAGACAGACAGACAGACAGACGATACTGAAATTGACAAGTAGGTTGGTCCCAACTTGCCAACCTCAGAGTGACTGATGACTGGTTTTGCGGTGGAGGGGTCACATTTGTCAATTTCAGTATTGTCTGTCCATAGTAAAGTCTGGGCGATTCTATTTCTGTCTTTATCTCCTGGTGTCATGTTTAGTCCATTTAGGCTGATTTTCCGTGCGACTTAACACTGGTTTTGTAAGGGAGGGTCACAAATCTTACACAAATATAAGTGGCCATGAAGACCAAGTGATTTCACGGGCACTACACTGTAGCAAATTGCCCTCAATCTGATGAGAAAATCAATATTGCGTGTCGCTTTAAATTTAGGCCACATGCCGTTAAGTTTTGAAATTTACACAGGTTTGAAAAAATTTATACAAGTTTGATCCAGACAAACAGATGTAATTAATACTTGGCAAACATTTACGCAATGCTTTTGTGTGTGTTTTGCACCACAAATTATGAAACATTGAAATAGTACCCCATCTCATCTGATAAAACGAAAAACGTCGGACTGACTGCCGATATTATTCTTGAACATTAATATACATATTCATTTTCTTTTTCGTCTCCTGATTCAATTTCTTCATCTAGAGACGTATTAAAGGGTCTTGTATACCTGTGAAGTTCCACCTGCAGGTGTTTATGGCAATTACTACGATGCATACGCATTCACCATCAATGGAAATCTAAATTGCTTGCAAATGTCACCAGCATGACCGCCCACACTGAAATCACATTTGTCAATTTTGTGGGACGAATTTACACCTATAGGGCCGTATGCACCAAGCGAAGATTATTTTTTTGAACTCAGGTTGAGCCACAACCTTTTCATTGTCACATCATGCCCTGGCAAACCTGAACAATAGAAAAGTTGTGGCTCAACCTAAATTCACGATAATCTTCGTTTGGTGCATACGGCCCATAAAGTCCGGCAACATCTAAGCAGAACCCAATTGAATGTGAAAGTTAGGCAACAATATATTAGTTGGGTTTTCCACGGATCTTTAATCACATACAACTCTTGAACAACCGATCGACAACGCAATTATATATACAAACAGACTTTAGTGGTGCCCAATAGTGTGCAACAGATCGTCACCAGTCACGCAGGTCGAATGCATACCTAACTGAAAATTCTTGTCTCATTTCCTGACTTCCGCAATCCATTGGGTCGCGCTCAGATATTGCCGGACTTTATATCTAAGTCAAATTTTACTACCGGTAGTGTTGGTGTAAAATGTGATGATATAGACCAAAGATTTTTGTAGTATTTAAAATCCACACCTGAGTAGCCATGTATGTTCATTTGAATAGGATCATGAGTTGTTGAATTCGATCACAGAAAAGTGAATGTGCCACTAGCCACTTGCCACTCTTTCAACAAAATAGACAACAACTACATATTTACAAACGTGCCCAAGAAATGGGTCACTTAAATAAACCAGTTTGGACCAGCACTGACCACCTAGGCCTACTTAGGTACCAAACCTAGGATTGATCGACTCAACAACAACAGCAGGCTGTCCTTGCTTAAGAAGCAAGATTTCTTTCAGCCATATGGGAAGGGATGACATCACCCCTTAAACCACACCTATGGGTACATCAGCCATGATGTTCCGCTTTCTTTCACCACACGCTCCAAAGGTTCCGGTTCATAAGAAGACCGGAATACACCGAAATCCGCCGGAATACACCGAAATACTGCCGAAAACATGATACAAAAGGTTTAATAACACTCTTATGTTGTAGCTATGGATACGAGGCAGAATAGGGCAAGAACATCGTCAATATTCACACAGTCAACTTCAGAAACCATCGCATCGCATCAGGTGTTTTCGGGGGCCGGCGGTCGCCATCTTGCATGCATGTTGTTACTTAAGACTCAACCGTAGGTTATCTGGTTATCCAATATGGCGGCGGTCGATCGTGGAAAACACCCGTCGGGCTATGTTTCTGTTCGAACGAGTCAAATCCTGAGACTGATATTGTATATTTTGACATTGGATTGATACGATACATTGCCTCACTACTGTATAATAGTGAAAAGAAGCCTTTTGACCCTGTTTCCGGTGATATTTCAGTGTATTCCGGCGTATTTCGGTGTATTCCGGTCTTCTTACGTACCCCAAAGGTTCTGTGTGAGCCACAAACCACATCAAAATACATTTATTCGTTCAATATTATTGTTTATAGAGCCAATATTGGTGTATTAGGCACCTGGCTCTCAACTCAAATTTTGAATAGATATGTCACCACCAAGAAAATGTGCATGCTCGTGAGAACATATCAGGGCTAACCATGTGTGGATTTTAGACAGTGGGCATTCAAACGATCAACATTTCCTTTTGTCGATGATTATTGTTTATAGAGCCAATATTGCTGTATTTGGCACCTGGCTCTCAACTCAAATTTTGAATAGATATGTCACCACCAAGAAACTGTGCATGCTTGTGAGAACATATCAGGGCTAACCATGTGTGGATTTTAGACAGTGGGCATTCAAACGTTCAACATTTCCTTTTGTCGATGATACATAACATTGACAAGGCGAATGGTCAGTGCACGAACATTTTCAACAAGTGAAATGAAACCATGTACGTGGATTACGGACCGTCTCAAAATTCATAGATACAGAATAAGAAGAAACTGTTTCACCAGAGTTGGGAGAAAATGTGCCTAATAGATAAGTTGCGCAGCTTTCCGACTCTGACTCCGGCTTCAACTACCAGAATGAATTGCAGTCCGCTGTAGACATCCTTGATAAAAACGATTTGATAGACGTTTGCAAATCGCAAAATGCCATAACTTTGTGGCAGAATAATTTTGACTCGTAATCGAAAGTGCACGTAAATCTCAAATATTATAGTCGTGTTTCAAGTCGTAACGACTAGGATTACGACTTCAATATTCATTATTTATCCGCACTTCCGATTTATAAGGCCAAATTTTTCTGCCATCAATTTATGGTGTTTGACGAATTGAAAACATCTATCAAATCGTTTTTATCAAGGATGTCCATAGCGGACTGCAATTCATTCTGGCAGTTGAAGTCGGAGTCGGAAAGGTGCTAAACCTTGCTAATATCTGACTAACTCTTGAAATCTGGCCAGTCTAGACACTTGTTCTCAGTGGTGTTGTTGCTATGCCTGTTTCTTTCACGATGTGAAGACCGATCAAACACTTTTCTTCTTTTCTGTATTAAATGATTTGTGAGACGGCCCATCCACGATCCAGGCCATGCAAAGAAAGAGGTTAGCCGCTTGGAGACCCACTGTCCGAGACGAGACGAGACGATATATCGAGATATGGCGAGTACAACGGAAAGATAAAATGAAACAGAGGTGGAAAAGTAATACATTGAAAGATAGAAAATGAAAAATACAGTGGACAGTTAAGCGACGGAGGAAGTGTCAGAAAGCACGGACGAGTGACGGAGCGCCATCTAGTGAGTAAAACGCTAATTATTTTGCTGATTAATTATTACATATTTATCCAGACGAATATTACCGCTAATTCCCATCCAATCGACGACGTTATACACACGAATGAGTGACAGGCATAAAAATCGTATATGTATGTTACACTTAACTTCTATTTTACACTACCTGACAATCTAGGTAATTCTTGCATTCAATTTAGTCGTTTAATGATGACTGATTTTATAAAATACCACAGACCGTGGGCTGATAACACAAATGAAACATGACTGATGATGAAAAATCACTAAATGGTACGATAAAAACGGTGTGCAACAAAAACAGCCAATCAATAATGCAAGGTGTGGCCACCGAGGAGGCAAGGACCACAAACACGACAACGTGAACAATTCGTCTACAATTCGCAAGACTAAAAACACCGCGGTAAAACTCTCCGAATCGGCCGTACATGGTGTGCATGTGACAGTCACTACACGTCGTATAATCTACATCTACAATTTACATATACAGCCCAGCCACAAGCACAGGTTAATACTGTCCTCGGCAACGTGGTACTGAGGTCCACTCCTACACCTCGGCAAATAAAGTCACGATGACCTAGTTGCCAGTGCGAAGTTGCAAAGTCAATCACACTTGCGGTCTTTCCAAGGTCACTGCATCAAGGTCGCGATGAGTGACTGCATCAAGGTCACTGCGAGTGACCTTGAACTTGGACCATAATGTCTCTCATTCAGCACACTGTTTCTGCATTTTCAGCAGGGGTGGGCGAACTGGGCGATTTTTTGTACATTCTGGCTAAGTTCTGAAGTGAATGAACTGAGGCGAGGCTACGTTTGTCTATGCTGTCGTAGCGTGTATCTAAGCCCATGCGGAAAGCGTTTACTACACGATAATCTGAAAACAGAGAACAGAACATAGCATAAGACATGTGAGACATCACAGCTCGACGAGAGTTAATCGTGGTTCAGTGGATGATTAGTGACTGGTGGGGTAATATACATCAACACTACTTCACACATTGCCACAATACACCAATTTCACATCTCGCACGATCGCAGCGCCCCTAGTAGAATTTTCAACGGCCACTTCCATTTTTAACCTCTCTACCACGAGAACTGGCAAAAATTTCCTGGATCGAGGTTGAATTGTGCACATTGGTTCCCAATGCTGCCACCAGGGGAAGGATCCCTGGCGGCGGTATCGGGAACCAACACGTGTTTTTCAACCTCGATCTAGGAAATATTTGCCTTACTCCTGATAGTGAGGTTGAAAACGGAAGTGGCCGTTGAAAATTCTACAAGGGGCGCTGCGATCGTGCGAGATGTGAAATCGGTGTATTCTGTGCAGAGAAATAAGTCACATGTGGCGGATTTCAGGTCACTGAAAAATTTCTCCGTGCACAGAACCGGTGAACTGATAGGTGAAGTAGTATTTTTTTGGGAGCCTGGAGGGGGCATCACCACTGGACTTGACTTTGTACAGGGGGTGTTCCAAGTATCCCAATATATACAGCATGCATGGAAACCAGCAACCAATAAGCCATACAACTTGACCTCCCCCTTTTAAATTTGGTTCCCAAATCAAGGCCAAATGGAGAACAGATATCTTTGTATTTTTAGTTAGACCCCACTGAACAAGTGCACAGGTTATTTCAACTTGGCTTTGGTGTCAGAAGTACAACATTCCTGTGGACTACCACACCTGATCCAAACAATGTACATGTACTTCATGAAACTTCTAACCCAAATTTGAGTTCAAGAGTCAATCATTGCAATACAAGTGCCCTCCAATGGTAAAGACAGTGGCCCGGTTGCACCAGCCATAGTAAAGGTTGGCTTTGTGCTCAAGCTACATGTAACCTCAAAGTCGTTCTCAACCTTGAATTGTATGGCAAATCATATTACTTAGTTGAGGTCAAATTTAACTTTGAGCATAGCTGGTGCAACCGGGCCAGTATCTCAAGTGATCAGTGGGAGTATGGTTGATAGAGCTAACAGCTATTCTCTGTACTATAGAGTACTTGATAGCCACGGGATACAGCTATTACATGTACTTCAATTGATCATGCCACCACTGATCACAAGGGGCCGTATGCATAAAACATCTTAAGCGTAAAATCTCCCTTAAACTATTGTTCCAAACAAAAGATAATAGAAATTTTACACTAAAAAGATGTTTCACGCATACGGCCACTAATTATTCCCAAGTAGACATACATGATCACTAGTAGAGATGCTCCCGTTTGTCATTGGAAATGGTCATAAGAAGCCAGCAATAACTGCAAAATTCCTCAGGCCTTGACAGGAGAACCAGCAATTTAGATAAAGTTATAGATGGGCGAGTTACAGTTGCGTGAGGTCAAGTTTTGAGTATTAGTAAAGATAACCCTCAGAGTAAAAATAACCCCTAATACACCCAAAACTTGACTTCTCAACGAGAGTAACGTTTACCTTGAGTTTACCAAGAGTAAAGTTCAAGGAATCTATCCGTGAGTAGATTTGGGGAATTCCCAGGGGTTACTTGAGGGTCATCTTATACATGTAGTTACTTCAGAGTTACATGTAGCTTAGGTATGCTAATATATATAACAGTTTACTCAGAGCTAACCTGTACCTGTAAAGAGGTCAGGTTAACTCAAAGTAAACTCAAAGTTAACTCAATCCATTTTTACACAATACTTGACCTCACCAATATCTAGCTATGAACTGCCTTCAATAAAATGGTCATTTTTTAACTTGAACTTTGGCCCTATCCTCTGTTAGTGTTAATGCGATTAAACTTTGAAAATCTATCTTGTTGCAGTTAAACTTCCATTGTTAGACCAAAACCACCAGTTTGCATTCATCCTCTTTATCGTTTGGAGAAGTATTTTGAACTGGTAATTGTATCCTTGTAGGTAGTAGCTTGAAAAGCTGCCTGAAATACCCAAACGGGTATAGAGACCCCTTCATTCAGGGTCCAATGTACTGTCCATACAACATACATTTTATACTCATGAGTACATTTTATACTCATGAGTAGATTTTTCAAGATAATTATAGACAAATATTTAACAGTGCACTACAGGGGTCTCGGTGGGAGACTGCCCCAAAAGGGCCCAAATAATAGGAAGGGGGAGACAACTCCAGAACCATTCATTTTAGTCACTTCATTCACCCCCTCCCCTGACTTGATTTATTTTATTCTTCATTTTGTCTTTATTTATTTATTTTTTATTTTAAGATATTTCATGATTTTCACTTCAAATTAAAATACTTAGCAGGCTCTCCTCAATTTGTAGCAGACTCTCTTCATTTTCAATTTATTTTCTACTAACAAATAAATTGTAGTTGTAAAACCAGAATTGGGATAGAAGGATTGAATCAATTAAGAAGCATGTAGTTTTCATCAGAAATAACTGGCAATGAATTAAATAATAGAGAGGATGTGCAACTTTCCAACTCCGACTTCAACTACGAGAATGAATTGCAGTCTGCTATGGACAGCCTTGATAAAAACAATGTGATAGACGTTTGCAAATCGTAAAATGCCATAACTTTGTGGCAGAATAATTTTGACTCGCAACCGGAAGTGAAGTGCGCATAAATCGCAAATATCGTAGTCGTCAAGGTCGTGTCTCAAAGTCGTAACGACTTGGATTACGACTTCAATATTCATTATTTATCCCCACTTCCGATTGATAAGGCCAATTTTCTCTGCCTTCAATTTATGGTGTTTGACGAATTAAAAACTTCTATCAAGTCGTTTTTATCATGGATGTCCATAGCGGACTGCAATTCATTCTCGTAGTTGAAGTCGGAGTCGGAAAACTGCGCAACCTCTCTAATTACTGGGGAAAATCAAGTACAAATTACCGGGGAAAATCAAGTATAAATTGAAACAGTTTGAACCAATGAAATAGCACATAAAAGGCAGTATTCAGTTCAAAGTGGAATTCTTTAACGAATTATACACTGCACTCGATGCCGAGTGCCAAAATCAAAAGTTATTTGAATTCAATCAAAGCTAACTCACTCTCTACTTTCTTCATCGCACAATCCAATCGGGTCAAAACTTGATCAGCAAGCAAGCAAACAGGGCATGCCACGGCCGGAAAACCTAGCCACAAACACACAAACACCACGCGTGCCTGTTCATCATCGCAAACACCACACAACACACACGGTAAGCGAGGAAAGAGCACCAACTAAGCAGACAAAAATAAGGCAAACGTAAATAAGGCAAACGTAAATAAGGCAGGAGGAATAAACAACATAAATATACAAAGAGGGCGAATATTCAAGGATGGTTTTATCAGTAAGAGGTTGCGCAGCTTTCCGACTCCGGCTTCAACTACCAGAATGAATTGCAGTCCGCTGTAGACATCCTTGATAAAAACGATTTGATAGACGTTTGCAAATCGTAAAATGCCATAACTTTGTGGCAGAATAATTTTGACTCGTAATTGGAAGTGCACGTAAATCGCAAATATTATAGTCGTGTTTCAAGTCGTAAGGACTAGGATTACGACTTCAATATTCATTATCCGCACTTCCCATTTATACGGCCAAATTTTTCTGCCTTCAGTTTATGGTGTTTGACGAATTGAAAACTTCTATCAAATCGTTTTTATCAAGGATGTCCATAGCGGACTGCAATTAATTCTCGTAGCTGAAGTCAGAGTCGGGCCGCTGTGCAACCTCTCTAGTATCACAAACATAACAAGTACAAGCTGAAGTCGTGGTGCACAAAAAAACACGGACAAGAATCATATCGCTCCATCTTCCTCAAAACATAAAAAGTTTCGGCATCATGTTGGCTCTATCACGTGCAAGCATGGTTTAAAATATACATAACGACTTTAATAATAAAATCGCATACATTTCTACTACTTTGTATGTATGCTTTACTCAATGCTTTATGCTTTCCGCTTCGACTTTTACGAAACCTGACTTTAAAAATAAATTTCTCACTGTCAATGTCCCTTGCCCAAGTTATGAACATTTATAATCACAGCAATGCTGCAAATACGCTCCTAAAATCCAAGCATGCTGCAAATATGCTTTAAGTATGCTGCAAATATACTGCAAGAATGAGTAACTCCACAGCAACACCACAAGAAACAATCTTCTGCGAGTCAAAGAAGCAAACTTCTATAATGGTTTAAGTATATACACATGGTATTGTAGTCTATTTAACTCTTTTCAAAGACCACTAAATTGGTGAAACCTATTTGGTTGACATTATGATGGAAACACCTCGCGTCTGGCAACCTCACCAGCATCATGGACAATAGATAGGTTGCGCAGCTTTCCGACTCCGGCTTCAACTGACCAGAATGAATTGCAGTCCGCTGTAGACATCCTTGATAAAAACAATTTGATAGAAGTTTTCAATTCGTCAAACACCATAAATTGAAGGCAGAAAAATTTGGCATAATAAATCAGAAGTGCAGATAAATAATGAATATTGAAGTCGTAATCCTAGTCATTACGACTTGAAACACGACTATAATATTTGCGATTTACGTGCATTTCTGATTACGAGTCAAAATTATTCTGCAACAAAGTTACGGCATTTTGCAATTTGCTAACGTCTATCAAATTGTTTTTATCAAGGGTGTCTACAGCGGACTGCAATTCACTCTCATAGCTGAAGTCGGATTCGGAGTTGGGTCGCTGCACAACCTCTCTATTAATGCCCACAACTGAATTAATTCTTCCACAAAATAAATGGTTCAATCTACTACCCACACTATACTCCAACAGTCCCTCACCCTCAATCTGATTCTCATCAAGAATTATCAGAAGTACTTTTTCTTCAAAATTTGTGTACGGTACACTTTACACCATCTCTTCATATATACATAAATAATATACATGTACCTCTCTGTGAGTAAAACCCAGGGACGCGGGGTTTAACAATGATAGGGTATGTACATCACAATGGCACGTGACTGACCAACAGCAAAGGCTTCCACACTCTTGTCCAGATCACCGTGTGATTTTCAGATGCGCCCATGCATGGCGCTGCACAGTGGAAAATTTTCTTCCAAACACAACGTGAAATGCACAAATGTGTGGAGGCCTTAAAGGTGAGGAGAGATGGCTCTTACAATCAAAGATATTCACCAGTATAATAGTGCACCGAGTGTTTACCAATAAGAACCCGAGATCAAAAGGAAGCAGAAGTAGGTCTATTGCCTTGCACAAGAATGGAACTACACTTCATTCCACATCCGATTGGTGCGAGGTTTTCAGCCGATATCTCCGCAACGGCTGGGTCAAATTCCACACACCATACATCAATTGACTTGTCTTTCTTGTCGGTATCTTTCTGCTATCTTCATTTTTTGCGTAAGGCCGGCATAACGGATCCCTTTCTCGAACACCATTTCATTTCGCCATGGTGTTCAGTGCAGTTTACACGTGCACGATGCATTGCGTCATTTCAAAATGGCCGCCATTTCGGCCGTAAACACAAACTGTGATTGGTGAAAGAAATTTTTTCTGTCACGTTTATAGGGAAAATGACAGTGATGACGGCTGTAGCGGCAAAAAAGACAAATCGATTGATGTATGGTATGTCAAATTTGACCCAGCCGTTGCGGAGATATCGATCAGCCATAAACTTCGCACCAATGGATGTGGAATGAAGTGTAGAACAAGATGTGTGGAACATTGGTTCATTCTAAACAAATATCTGTGCAAACTTATTTTAACCTCAGTCTTCGTTCGGAAAACACACCGTATTTTTTCTGCCGTACTTATAAGATAATATAGAGACCCATCTATAACTCACACACACAATTTACAAATTTCCGTACCGCCGGTACAAACTAAAGACCATAACTGCACTAGACTCCCATCTCGGAAAAAAATACGTCTAGTTGCGCATAACATTGATAATACGAAGAGTTATAGATTAGACACCAACACCAAATAGGCAGTGCTCTGATTAGAATTACGTAAGCAGTTAGTTTTAAGAATACATTACAAAACCGTGCAGTGTTTTCGTTAACTAACAAGCGGCGACATCTATTACAGTATAAAAATATCAAATATATCGTAGGCATGATTATAGAGCCATATATATGTGAAGTGGTCAATTTCCTGGCGAGTTCGCGATCAGTTTATGTACATTTGTGTTATTATTCGATATAATAACACAAGTTCCTATCTTATGATCTCAGCCCTATTAGGCGATGTCACCAACGTACGTTAAAATTCCATCAATTGTACAGGTAATTTGCATACATAATTATAATCGGGTGCTATAAGCTGTGAAAAATATCACTTCGACTAGCATGGTGCGAATTCTGTTTACATTCAACATTAATGACAAGAGCATAGGATCACAGTAAAAGTTGAAACTCTACAAAAACGGTCCACACACACACGAAAATCATCTACATGTACCAAATCAACTGGGGCAAACGGCACCATGAGAATGCTATAAAGGTTCTGTCATTCTGATTTAAATAGTTGTCTCGTGCACTTTGGCGTTGATGTTGCTAGAACTCAACGTCCTAGACGTATTGCACGACGACCCATGCCCTTGTTCTTCCATCAGGGGGACATTTTCAACCGAGCGGCTCTTATTAATCAGCGCACTGTCTTTGTTGCTGGACGTGCGTAGATAAGAGCTGTTATGATCTGACGATGCGGATTTCGTATAGTCCAGAGTGTATAATTCTTCGGAGAGAGGTTTGTGGCTCTGGCTACGTGAGCTGCGAAGACTGTGTAAGCTGTGAAAGCTGTGTACACTACGCTTCTCCTCCAGGTCTTCCAATGTACTCTTAAACGCCCGAACCACCCGCAGCTGTGAGACGAAAATATATCAAGCATTGTTAGTATAGGTGCAAAACAAACTTAAACTAAACGAGGTTTAGCGTAAGTAACGAAGATGCTAAAAAGAACAAAAAAATAAGGAGCCGAGTAACGTGAGTTAAATGTAAGGATGTTTCTACCATCTTGGAATTAGCAAATGATCTAATCTTGACGCATAAAATCACACAGCACACACACCAAGTGACCTATCCAGTTGCATTCAGCCTGAACCCGCCTTCAACAGTCATGATCAAACGCCGTGTTGCACACTCCAACGATATTATAAGTTCATATTGGAATGCATCTGATCTGTCAATTCTAAACCAGGCCATTCATCAGTTGGAGTATTAGACCACCAACATTATTTTCATTATTCTTGACAATTTTGGGCTTCATCTGGTAGCAAATAACACAAACTGATACTGCTAGGCCATTCAGGGTCTCATCTGGTAGCAAATAACGCTAACTGATAGTGATATTTCTAGGCCATTTAGGGTCTCATCTGGTAGCAAATAACGCTAACTGATAGTGATATTTCTAGGCCATTTAGGGTCTCATCTGGTAGCAAATAACGCTATTAAACTGATAGTGATATTTCTAGGCCATTCAGGGTCTTGTCTGGTAGAAAATAACGCTTACTGATAGTGATATTTCTAGGCCATTCAGGGTCTCATCTGGTAGCAAATAACACAAACTGATATTCAGCTTTGTGCCTACATTTGCATAACACCTAAAAATGCCAGTGGGTCAACTTCTATCAAAAGTGTGAAACCTAAGATTGTGACTGGCTTCTAATCTACAATCATTGGTACTCATCCGTAGTTAAGGGAGACAGCATCCCAAGTCCCGAGTTGCTTAAACACAAACCCAAACAACTAGCATGCTCCTTGGATTTAAACTCCTTTGTAGAGCATCAGAAGTTCATTTCTGAGTATACATGTAGTTGGTCAGCATTGCTACGACCTCAACCATTCAGGCTCCTTCAGACTTCATCCAATCAAAATCCAACTTACATACACCAAAAGGCGAGGTTTTGGACATTTGATCAAAAGGGGTGATTATAGACTTTTCATCCCATTCTTATTTGAACTATCGAAATTTAAGGAGGTGATCAATCTCTTGCAGTGTCCGGAGGCACGTCACAAATTTAGGAATTTGTAGGCCGTCAGAGTGGTCCAACACCTGCCTCTGAGGTTCCGCGTTCAACCCTGGTCAGTCCCATTCTTCATGTGGTAGAAAGAACGACTCTCTTTGACAGAGCAGGTTTTCCACCGTTTACTTGAGCAGAAAATATTGTCTCCAGAGCTAAAATGCCATACTTGGCACACCCTCTGACTTCGATATTTAAACATAGTGATAATCCATTCAGCTTTTGAGGGAGTAAGAAATAAAAGTAAGAAATAAAAGTGGAAAATAAGAAGTGGGAAATTTTGGAATCTTCTGCAAATTTTTCAATTTCTCAAATTGGGAGAAATTTTTTCCCCATTTTGAGTCTTGAAATGACATGACATTTTGTCTGATTTTTCAGGCGATATTTCTCAAAATGGGAACAAAATTTCTCCCAATTCGACAAATTGAAAAATTTGTGCAAAATTCAAAAATTTCCCACTTCTTATTTTCCACTTTTATTTCTTGCTCCCTTTTCTGTTTTTGTACAGTCGGGTATTGATATGGATTATAAGCTCTCATGATTTTGCGTGATTAAGAAGGAAGTCACTGCTAAGCCACACAGCATAGCATAGTCTAAGAATAGGCAAGCCGGGAAGAATGCCACACTGGATAGCGTCGACGAAAAGCGTGTGTGCTGAGCAATTGAAAACAGGAAGGACGGGAAAAACGTTAAAAATGCAGTTGATGCGAACAGTTGAGAAGCCGCTACTGGGAAGTAGCAACGAAATAAATTGGAAGTCTAATCTGGTGAAACTTGTTAAGAGTCATTATTCAAATGCCAAACATCGGGTAAAAATGTTAAGTACGTGAAATTTCATTAAGTTAAGTGCGGAGGTACATATTAGTGCTGCGTTATTTATCTTACAATGAACTGTTAACATCATCAACACAAACAGACAGAGGGGACACTACCGCAGACAAAGTCTACTACACAGGAAACATTGGGATATGACCGAGCAGGACACGTTGGCATCCACAGGGAGTCATTTTTGACTATTTACAAAGCCAGATGCGACAGTTTCATCGACTAAGCAGCGAGGAAGACAGCACTTGAGACTTGCCGACTATACACTACATCTAGCAGCCTCCGGTACCAAATCATGCCACCTGGTGCAGATGCGAGCCTAGACATGCTCACTCACAAATCCGGTCTGGAGCGACCGACACAAGGCAAACTTGTCTTGGAGACTTATCTTATGTTGGACAGACACAATGAGAAAAGGCCTCAACAATGGCAAATTAAGCAACAACTCTAAACTAACCACGACATGAACCATTTGCATGACCTGAATATAAACAACCCTGTGATCTACAAAAGGGAATCCAACTGTATGATCCGTAGAGCTCTATGATGCATGACAAGGGAGAGAGCTGTGTGATCTATGACACAGCAGACAGATGCAATTCTTGACTGGGCAAATAACTGCATGATCTAAGAGAGGACAGACAGCTGTTGATTTATGACTGGACAGACAGCTGGGCCAGACAGCTGTATGGTTCATGATCGGGAAGAAAACTCCATGATCTACGACAGGACAGATAGCTGTCTGATCTATGACATGACAGACTGCTGTGTGATCTGTGACAGAGCAGACAGGACAGATAGCTGTCTGATCTACGACATGACACACTGCTGTGTGATCTATGACAGAGCAGACAGGACAGATAGCTGTCTGATCTACGACATGACAGGCTGCTCTGTGATCTATGACAGAGCAGACAGGACACCCAGCTGTCTGATTTACGACATGACAGACTGCTGTGTGATCTATGACAGAGCAGACAGGACAGATAGCTGTCTGATCTACGACATGACAGATAGCTGTGTGATCTATGACAGGACAGACAGCTCTCTGATCTATGACGTGACAGACTGCTCTGTGATCTATGACAGAGCAGACAGGACAGAGAGCTGTCTAATCTACGACATGACACACTGCTGTGTGATCTATGACAGAGCAGACAGGACAGATAGCTGTCTGATCTACGACATGACAGACCGCTGTGTGATCGATGAAAGGACAGCTGAACAATCTATGACTAGGCAGATGATATCCAAGACAGGGAGGAAAAACATACAACAAGGCAACTGTATGATCCTGAGCAGGCAGCTGAATGTTCCATGAAAGAGAAGGGAACTGTATAATCCAGAGCTGGTGGTAACCAGACAGCCCTATGATCCACAAATGCACAATCCATGCCAGAAACGCAACTGTATGGTCCATAAACGGAGAAACAGCTCAAAGATCCACGATTAGGAAGACAACCATAATTAGGAAGAACATGGTCTACGAGGGCTGACAGCTTTTGTGATCCAGAGGTAGATGCATGATTCATAACAGGGAAACAACTGTATGATCCATGACAGGGCACAACTGTTTGATCCATGACAAGGAAAACAGCTGTATGATCCACGATAGGGCACAGCTGTTTGATCCATGACAAGGAAACAGCTGCATGATCCATGACAAGGAAAAAGCTGTATGATCCATGACAAAGTAAACAGCTGTATGATCCATGACAAGGAAGATATCTGAATGATCCATGACAGGGACGTCAACTTGATCCATAAGTAGGCATAACCTTATGATCCATGACAAGGAACAGCTGTATAATCATGACAAAGCCAATACCTGAATGATCTGTGACAGGGAAGACAATTTATGATCCACAAATTGGGAAAGAAGCTGTATGATCCATTATAGGCAGGGCCCTGCTAACACCCGAAAGACATGACTGGCAACTATCCCAGACAAGGGGATGGCAACTTAACGGTGCAGGAATTTGTGAAGTCCTGCATATGCCGAGGCCACTCATCACATCAAATCACCTCACACAAAAGCACAAATTTTATTTCAAAGCGAGGTTCAAAA
Source organism: Notospermus geniculatus (assembly GCA_002633025.1). Classification (NCBI taxonomy): domain Eukaryota; kingdom Metazoa; phylum Nemertea; class Pilidiophora; order Heteronemertea; family Lineidae; genus Notospermus; species Notospermus geniculatus. The sequence continues at coordinate 94,515 of NMRB01001716.1, read as the reverse complement.
AACCTGCAAGGAAAAGGAAGGAATTCATCATGCCACATGACAATGTGTCTGGAGGGGGTGAAAAAGGGTGAAAAAGGACCACATCACTTTGCAGACTCGACTAATAAAAAGTGTAGCAAGTCTCAGTGCATTCTAAAATCTATGCAACCAACAACGGGGCGGGTAGTTCTCACAATTGAATTTTCATAGACAGTCACACTTACCTTTTTAATTTTTCATTTGATAAGTCTTGTTAGTGTTGTGACAGGATGGTACACTCAATGATGGGCAAGTGATGGGGTGTCGAACCAATAGAGAGGTTGCGCAGCGGCCCGACTCCGATTCCGACTTCAACTACGAGAATGAATTGCCGTCCGCTATGGACATCCTTGATAAAAACGATTTGACAGAAGTTTTCAATTCGTCAAACACCACAAATTGAAGGCAGAAAGATTTGGCCTTATAAATCGGAAGTGCGGATAAAAAATGAATCTTGAAGTCGTAATCCTAGTCGTTACGACTTGAAACACGACTATAATATTTGCGATTTATGTACACTTCCGATTACAAGTCGAAATATTATTCTGCCACAGAGTTATGGCATTTTACGATTTGCAAACGTCTATCAAATCGTTTTTATCAAGGATGTCTACAGCGGACTGCAATTCATCCTGATATCTGAAGCCGGAGTCGGGAGTCGGAAAGCTGCACAACCTGTCTAATGACATACAAAGCTGAGGTTTGACAAACATTTACATACACACCCAAGTACGTACAAAATTCATTGAGGCTTTTGTTTTGAAAAACTCGATAAGGTGGTGATGAAGTGATTGTGCATGAATCTAGTAAAATCAAATTCATCGTCTCTCAAAGAATATGTTAGACCCTCTTAATGGACATATCTGACTTTTTCGTTCTCACACACAGATACTAGGCCTTTGCTGCTCAAATGACATCAAATGAGGCCTACGCAGTAGCCTTTGGTCCTCATTTAATGTCAAATGACATTAAATGAGGATGTACGAAGTGACATCAAATGAACAAACATATTAGAGAGGTTGCGCAGCCTTCCGACTCCGACTTCAACTACCAGGATGAATTGCAGTCCGCTGTAGACAACCTTGATAAAAACGATTTGACAGACGTTTGCAAATCGTAAAATGCCATAACTTCATGGCACAATAATTTTGACTCGTAATTGAAAGTGCACGTAAATCGCAAATATTATAGTCGTGTTTCAAGTCGTAACGACTAGGATTACGACTTCAATATTCATTATTTATCCGCACTTCCGATGTATAAGGCCAAATTTTTCTGCCTTCAATTTATGGTGTTTGACGAATTGAAAACGTCTATCAAATCGTTTTTATCACGGATGTCCATACCGGACTGCAATTCATTCCGGCAGTTGAAGTCGGAGTCGGGCTGCTGCGCAACCTCTCTAATAGGCCTTCTCAGAACCAGATGAGTTCATGTCAAGGCACATCAACGAGTGTCACTGCTGTTTTTAAAACACAAGCTCACTCTGCTTTTCAAACAAAAGTCCTCTTACAGTGATGTTAACTGATGGGCTTGTCTTCTGATAGGATTTTTTTACAATATCAGTAGTTCTCGCTTGGAAGATTAAATTATTGTAACTTATGGAATACAAATCGCCAAATTTTCTGTGGTAATGTTGTTGAGTGTTACAATGCAGGCAGAAAAGTGAGTTCAACCTGAAATGGTCCATGGTGCAAGCAACTAGACTTATTTAGAGATATCCATAATGTACAATTTTGTGATAAAGATTGCAGTGTTTTTATTTTTCAATGAAGAAAATATTAGCTAAGCAAGATAATCTTATGCAGGAAATGTATTTGTGGAGAGGAAATTGTGTTTTAGTACAGAGGGAAGGGGTGAGATATTAGATAGGTTGTGCAGCTTTCCGACTCGGACTCCAGCTTCAACTACCAGAATGAATTGCAGTCCGCTGTAGACATCCTTGATAAAAACTATACGACAGACATTTGCAAATTGTAAAATGCCATAACATTGTGGCAGAATAATTTTCACTTGTAATCGGAAGTGCACGTAAATCGCAAATATTATAGTCGTGTTTCAAGTCGTAACGACTTGGATTACGACTTCAATATTCATTATTTATCCGCACTTCGGATTTATAAGGCCAAATTTTTCTGCCTTCAATTTATGGTGCTTTACGAATTGAAAACTTCTATCAAATCGTTTTTATCAAGGATGTCCATAGCGGACTGCAGTTCATTCTCGTAGTTGAAGTCGGAGTCGGACCACTGTGCAACCTCACAATTATTATCAGGTAAGATTATGGCCTATTGATAAATGGGAAGCAAGATAGCAGAGGACATCAGGGCCATTTTCTAGGGCTGTATACCTTCGCCAGACATAACACAAATTTAATCCCCTACCTCACCAGAAAGTTTCCTACCGATCTCATCAAGGTAACAGGAGCATGATCGATTGAATACTCAACTCAATAGACCGTACTCAAATTGATGTAAACGACAAAGATCTGCGCACTTCCGCCGAAATCTCAACCACAACCTCAGTCTGAAACTGAATGACGTACCGCAGCCAGCCCCACGACAGTGACTTCGAAGACGTTGTGTCAGACTTGACCATTGCTGAATCGTGGATGGTGTCACGTCAGCTGGTTTCAGATCGAGGTTCTGGTTGAGATTTCAGTGGGAGTACGCAGATCTGAGAATTTGAGAATGGTCTATCGTGTACAAAGAAGTACACTCTAGTGTACAGCATAGGTATCACTGCAAACCACCATTTTCCTCCTGACTCTTAGTGGGGACACCGACGTTTACCACTGGAGGTCAGTGCAGTAGGGATGATTAACACAATCGGCCAACCACAAGATCAGGAATGCCTCCGGAGACTTTGTGTGAATAAGATCACAATTTTTGGCCAGCGGGAGGGATCCGGCAAGGAGATCCCACCATTCAGTGGCAACTCCCAAGAATTCTTCAAAGTTTCTCAAAATATCAAACATGCCTGCAGAAAGGGGGAAGATATCCAAAATCGAAGCACAAAAAAATGACACACAAAATGATGGTAAAACATAAAGTCGTCTCCAAATCTGGCACTTTCTAGTAAAGATTACAGAGATTATTTCTGTTATCTGTACTACAGGATGGGCCAGAGAAAGTGTCCCTCGAACAATAGGGAAACAATAGGAATGCTATTGTTCGAGGGACACTTTCTCTAACCCACCCTGTAGAAAGGGCCTGAGGAAGACCCCGTTTGGGGTAAAAAATTTGCAAGATTTGGAGACGACTTTATGTTTTACCATCAGAAAGGGGGAAGGATGCCAAAAATCTTGATAGGATCTCGAGCCCATTGGAACACTGATCGAATATGGGGAGAGATGAGGAAATCGATAATTCATTTCATTATTTTGCCTCACCGAAAGTTTCGAACAATATACGCAAGGGATCCTACGATGGATGGCACAAGGACCAGACAGGAAGAATGAAGTGGCATTTCGCTTGACCAGAGTGAGTTTTAAAGGTTACCATGGTTACAGGATGGGGAAGTCAAAGAAATATTCGCTGGGAATTATCGCAGGATAAGAACAAATGGTGAAATTAACCGGGGACGCTGAAATGTCATGCAAGGGCTTCACGGTCATACCTAGAACTCGTGAATCGGAACAGACATAAGGAGCACACAGATGCCACCAAGTGGCCATTCAGAGAGACATCAATGGGAAGGCACATATAGTACGGAGCAAGAAGCGCTAGCGCCAGCCATCTATACAACAGTGGATTCATCAACTGCCACCATTATGATGTCATATATAGTACCAGAGTTTCAGATAGTACTGGGTATGGATCAGAAACAAATGAAGGCTTCTCTTGTCACACCACATAGGAAAGTCAGTGGTTATGTTTCTTCCATTCAATTCAATGGGGAACCGGCGTGCCCAAAGGAGGTGCTGGGGAACAACTCAGTTTTAACACAAAAGCGCATGCGTTGCGACATTGAAAACGTCCTTGACGTCGCGCATCGTCCGTGACGTTATGTGCGATACGTCATTCAGAATCAACGACGTTGCTTTCCGGTCTGTTATTTATGCTAAAATAGTCAATTTTATCTATGAAATTCAACATGTTCCTGCTTGAATTTTCGTTTGAAAACATTCAGATACATTGAATCAGTCCTATACTTGATGATAAACATGTAAAATTCGAAATTCAATTGACTACTTCAGGTATATTTGGGCTAGAAGTAGGGTGTAGTTTCAGAATTAAATGGCAAATAACATTGACTTTCGACGTCATAGTTTTAACTGAGTTGTTCATCAGCGCCACTTCACGGACTAGTTCCTCCGGTTCCTCATTAGATTTATCAAGGCTGCCCTCTTACAAACATTTCCGGATCCATACCAACTTTTTATAAACTCAAGGTTTTCAACAACTTCTTTGCCAGAAAGACAACAGACTTCTTGAGGTAAGATCAAGATGGGGGCGATGTCATCTAAAGGCCTTCATACACTGCATGGCAAAGGTTAAAATCAGTCACAGCAGTCTATTCAACAACACCTTGCAGCAACATAACACAAACGTCGACTTTCTCCGACATTACTTCGTGGACATTTCGACATTTAGCTTAGACAACAGTATCATCAAATGGACTACAGTCGTGACCACTTTCAAATTTGTCAATCAGTGTATGAAGGGCGTAAAGAAAATTCATTTCACCACTCAAAGTCATGTCCCCAATTCAGTATCTTATACCCTGGAGACTTGTTTTATTGGCAAACTTTACCCAATGGCAAATCTACACGACCCTTCATTTACCCCATTACCAAATTTTTTTTGGGGGGGGAGCCATACAAGCATACCTAAATTGATTGGGAGTCTCAAATTTTTCGTGGGGTTAGAATAATGTTTTGCTGGCGTTGTAAACTATGAAATACTCAAGGTCAGAATATTTCATATGAACAGGTGGATATATCTCTTTAGTGAGTTTTTGCAATGGCGAGGTAAGTCAACAACAATGTTAAGCGAGGATTTCTTCCATTGTTAGGGATCCAACAACTGGCGAGTCTTCGATTAACATCGTCAAAGGCCTACCTACACTCGTCCCAGTGGCCTCGAGCTTATTACTAGTTATACGCTCTCAACACTGGCACAGATGGGGCCTAATCGTGTTTCTGAACGCTAGAGGGCGCAAACTGTCATCAACCAATCAGCGACCAGTATTTCATGCAACTAGGGGAAAACATAAAGCATTTGCTTATTGGCTGATCGCTCATTGGCTGGTTGATCAAGCGCATTCGTCAACAACTGGTAGGGACATCTAGTGTTCAGAAACGGACTTTGGCACCAAGTGTTTCAGTGGTTGAGGGTGACAGCTTCGAGCGGAGGCCGACACCACTGAATTATTGAGTGTAAGGCCTACCAAGGCCGTGGCAAAAAACTCACACATTTCTGATCCATGTTGCTACTATCTGAAACCCTGTCGTACATCAAATACATGCATAGAGTATGTAGCGCAGAGAGAAAGATTAGAACATCAACATCTGATAAAACGGAAACTCACCAGCTGCACGGCTCTTGTCGCACGCCAATTGCACGTAAAATATCCGATTTGTGTAAAAGCAGCCTAGTCTTGAGCATGGGGCGTCTCTCAATATGCGTGACGAATCCAGTGTTGTGCAGAGATCGCGAACGCGCAGCTGGGCTGACACAAGTATGTGGGCTCAAAAATGTAAGTTAGGGAGCATGGGATACGGTCCATATGTTGTCGGCTAGAGGCATGGGTATGTAGATGTCTTAAGTGTCAAATGCTAGTACACCCTGTAAGGACTGAAGTCTATAAAATTCAGCACGATAAGTCGGACAGACACAGCTGGTTTTCGCAATAAAAACAACTGAACACAGATAGTAAATATAGTAAACACAGTTATGGAAGACCTAGAGTTTGCTAAGGAAATGACGTCGGATAATTTTTCTGCAGTTGAATAAAATGATGGAACTAAAAATGAGCTCAGAACTAGGGCATCAAGCGCATCAACCAGGTGTTGAATCCATAACTACATGGATATGGGTCCCAAACATTAGTTCTTACAGCAACAGCTTTGAATTGACACATGAACGCTGAACAATAACTGGGTATATCAAACTAAAGCCCAAAAACAGAAGTCGTCTCCTGAAACTTAGCAAATTTTCCTCAGGCACTTTCTCGAAGATCTAAGGAGTGAATGAGCTCATTCACTTCTTGGATCTTTGAGAAAGTGCCTAAGACCACGATTGGGGTCAAAAATTTGCGAACTTTCAGACGACAACTTCAGTTTACTTTGTGTGTCATTTTTTGTTCGTTTTTTTGATAAACTTAAGCCCAAGATATCAACAATATCAAGATATATCAACAATATCAAGATATCAACAGGAAAAAATTTTCCTAAATATATTCCTATACGGCTAAGGCTGTGAAAGTATCAAGAGCTCAGTCCTTACAGGCAAATTACGATACCATATTTGCATTTTAGGCAATTTTAGTCATGTTGGAGAGAGAGAAAGAAGGAACAAGAGGAAGGATGAAAGAATCTGTGCCAATATGGAATGGATGAAGGCAAGAAAGATGTAATAATGTATGAGATAGCTACAAATGTACATGTATATCACTGATATGTGGTGAATGCTATGTCCTAAATATTCTTCCATTTTTGCTACTATAGTACGCTGGACCCCGATGGGAGGACCCTTTGGTTGTCAGGCAGACCTTGGTATTGTTGGTGAAGTCTTGTTATTGAAATGCATTTTATTGACAGGACACTTCCAGCCAATCCCATGCCTGTGCCTGTGTTCAATTTCGAATCAAGGCCTAAGTAAGTTGCATGTTCTATTCCGAACCAAGGTTCAGTTGGTTAGAAAACAATGTGCGTTGGACCGTTTAGAGTAAACCCTTAGTTCATTGTTGTCCGGTTACTAGGGGTTTCACTGACATACGCCCATCGGGGTCCAGGGGCAGTATGCATAAAACATCTTCGGTGTAAAATTTCCCTTATCTTTTGTTTGGAACAATAGCTTCAGGGAAATTTTACATGCAAGATGTTTTATGCATACGACCCCAGATGATTTAAACGTACTTTAGTTTTGAGATTTGGCTAACTCCAGCAAGGATAACCATGCTCAAAATTACAAAAGACCCTTCATTGCTGAAGTGTTACAAGTAATAGGCTTGTTTTTTTTTCAATCCCAACTCCAGAAATACCAAAGGTGTTGGAATAAGCATTGAATTTGTTGTATACTAAACTGATTTTTGTGCCATTTTTCTCATCTCATTTTGAAATCTAATAACTTGCACCATCACCATACCAAGGTGAACGAGAAACAAACTGGTGAATGATCAGACAAAATTGACTCTAAGTTGCACTGGTATGCAAAATTGCCACCTGAAGTGCAACGGCAAATAATCCTCACAGGTAAATTTACGTCGTATATTTCTCAATCCCAGTTATCGGCAAATGAAATACAGAATACATAACATAAATCGGTGATTTCATGCATCACATCTAAAATACATTAACACAGGGACAATAACACATGAGTGTACATGTATGTGATATTATGTGATCATAGTTTGTGTGTCACTGATGAATTTCAATTTAATAAATCTTGTTTTTACTTGTTCAGGGCCCGGTTGCACGAAACTCACGACAGCGCTATCTTGGTGTTAGCGCTATCTTCATGTTAGATGACGTAAAAATCCATTGTTCTTTTACGTCATTTAACATCAAGTTAGCGCTAACACCAAGATAGCGCTGTCGTGAGTTTCGTGCAACCGGGCCCAGGCAAAAGAGGGTCTTTTTAATCAGAGTTGCCTCAATGGGGAACCGGCGTGCCCAAAGGAAGCGCTGGGGCACAACTCAGTTTTTTTCACAAAAACGCATGTGCTGTGACGTTGAAAACGTCATTGATGTCGTGCATCGTTCATGACGTTATGTGCGATATGTCATTCAGAATCAATGACGTTGCTTTTCGGTCTGTTGTTTACGCTAAAATAGTCAATTCTATCGATGAAATTCAACATGTTCCCGCTTGAATTTTTGTTTGAAATCATACAGATACATTGAGTCTGTCCAATACTTGATGATAAACGTTTAAAATTCGAAATTCAATGGACTAATTCAAGTATATTTGGGGCTAGAAGTAGGGTGTAGTTTCAGAATTAAATGGCAAATAACGTTGGCTTGACTTTTGACGTCACAGTTTTAACTGAGTTGTTCGTCAGCACCACGTCACGGATTAGTTGCGCCGGTTCCTCATAAAGGATATCATACCCATGTAATGATTGTTGCCCTATTCATTCACATTTATCCTGTTCATTTGACGATTGTTTCCTCAGTTTATCCTGTTCAAATAATAACGGTTGCCTCCTTCACTGATATTTTTCTGTTCATGTCTGTTGCCCAAATCATTCACATTTATCCTCTTCATGTGATGGGATTGTTGCCTAATTTATCCTGTTCATGTAATGATTGTTGCCTCATTCATTGGCATTTATCCTGTTCATCTAATGATTGTTGCCTCATTCATTGACATCCTGTTCATGTAATGATTGTTGCCTCATTCATTGACATTTATCCTGTTCATGTAATGATTGTTGCCTCATTCATTGACATTTATCCTGTTCATGAAATGATTTTTGCCTTTATTCATTGACATTCATCATGTTCCCGTAAAGCTTTATTGCTTAATTCATCAACATTTTCGTAAATGACGAGAAATAAGGTGTACGTTTAGAATGAATTCAGGGCATGTACGGAGGTATAGCAGTATTTACGATAAGCAGACGCCCTGAAAGCCTTTGTTATTGCAGGATTATTAAGTAAACAAGCAATGGCGACTCAATGTGTTTGGATTGATCGTGTGGGATATGTGTATACTTCAATGATAACATGCATGATCACTGTATGTAGGACATCAGGACGCAGGACACTTATACGTGCCATGCTTATTTTAGTAAATGCATGAGCTTCACGGCATTATTGACTTATGCATTGTAAAATGTAAACTTACTTATGCATTGTAAAATGTAAACTTACTTATGCATTGTAAAATGTAAACTTACTTATGCATTGTAAAATGTAAACTTATATGAATAAAGTTAATGGCAGTCTCTAAGGTTGACGTAATTACAAATGCACTTCAAGACACGAAGTTTTCTAAACGAACTCAGTCGATATGAAACTATCTCATTGTAAACAGGAGCTACAAAACATCATGTTAATTACAAATCGTAAAGGGCATCTATCCCATAAAGCCTGCAGCACACGTCACCACTTTCGTTGCTGATACAGGCAGTTTTCGTGGTCACCACGAAAATGTCCAAGTGTGCTGTGGCCGGCAACGACCACTCACCACAGAAATTCTGTGAGGACCACGAATTGCCGAAAATCAAGCCGGTTTGATTTCTCACCACGAAAATTTCTCGTAGTTGCCATTGTGGTGATGTGTGGCCAGCAGCAGCACACGAGACCACTGAGTGGTGATGTCTGCTGTAAACCGGCAACCACCACAAAAATTGCCCACGAAAATTGCAACGAAAGTGGTGGCGTGTGCTGCTAGCATTAAAGCGGAAAAAGTATCTTCACTTCAGATGAACACGAGAGTTTTTATATCAAATGCAATGACCTCCATAGGCCTAACAGTCACAAGAGAAATTCCACTCCTACACTTTTTTATGACAACTGAATAATCCAAATTAGGAATAAACCACGTTTCACTGAAGTTTCCAACATTTTCAATACAGAGATCATTGCATAATATCTTATAAGAGTTGCTAGAAGAATTCTACCCATATGCTTCGTGAGAGTACCCAAGCAATTAACTTTAGTTCTAGCTCCCAAAATACATGTATTCAAGAATATATCAACAGTCACTAAAGAAATTCTACTTACATTGTTTACGACAACCGAATTATCCTATTTAGCAAAACACCTTGTCTAATCTCAACTTTGCTCTACGATTTCTAGTATTTGTAGTAGTAGTGTAACACAGAGATCGCGATCATGCCACGGACAAGGTGAGTGCTGGATGCATGAGCGAGGTTATGGAATGGATATTTACAATGAGCGAGACTATGGCGGTATGAACCATCGGAATGACCACTGATTTGAAGAAAATTTATCAAAATATTTCTGATAATCCTGAAAATGTTTGCTAATGCACATATACACTAGAAGAAAATTGGTATTTTGTAAGTACAGACAAATCCCAAATTGACGTAAACGAGAAAGATCTGCGCACTTCCGCCGAAATTGCAAACACAACCTCGGTCTGAAACTGAATGACGTGACGGAGAGAACCCCACGACAGTGACTTCGACGACGTTGCTTCAGAGTCGACCATTGCTGAATCATGGATTGCGTCACGTCAGCTGGTTTCAGGTCGAGGTTGTGTATGCGATTTTGGCAGAAGTGCGCAGATCTGCAAATTTGGGATTTGTCTATAGGCGAAGAAAATATTAACATTCTATTGAAAAAGGTTTCAATTCATTTTCTGAAATTCAAATATCAAATTGTTAAATCACATCTAGAAGAAAAAATATCCAAAAATACCACTCCACTAAGCTCCAGAGAAATATATATCAAAACTTTATCCGAGTTTGAAAATTCAAAAATCCAAACCCAAGCATCGAAAAATGGGATGAAAAGGTGCATGACAACATTAATTAGGATTAATTAGGATGAAATGGCGACAACAGTATCATGAAATAAACAACCCTACCTTTGTCTTGCTTCGTTGGGCACAATCTCGATTAAGCTCAATCCCATCTAGCACTACCGCTAACACCCTACAAACCATAGCACGACAAATCTACGACAACCACACCACACATACACATGGCCATACTAACAGCGCCCTCATGCAGTCAGCATGCTTTACCTGGTGTTGCAGTCTCGTCAGGCCCCGCACCCATAGGATCTGGCCGCGTCGGCCGACGTCCTGGTCCGTGCCGTCTTCTGGAACCTCATCGAGCGATTCTTCCATCCGTTCAATTTCCTCGGCCGTTCCTGAACCCCAACTCAGGGTGTGAGGCAGTTTGTGAGTTGGTACAGACGTGACGACCTGAAAAACGAATCACGAAGATGACAAGTCTGAAAAGAGGGACTGTTAAAAGGAATGCTCCCCTAAAGCGACGTCCCCTGGTATGGAGATATTTTCATGTGGTAAATCACACCAGTCCTGGCATCACAATAGAGAGGTTGCGACTTCAACTACGAGAATGAATTGCAGTCCGCTCTGGACATCCTTGATAAAAACGATTTGATAGAAGTTTTCAATTCGTCAAACACCATAAATTGAAGGCAGAAAAACTTTGGCCTTATAAATTGGAAGTGCGGATAAATAATGAATATTGAAGTCATAATCCTGGTTGTTACAACTCAAAACACGACTATAATATTTGCGATTTACGTGCACTTCCGATTACGAGTCAAAACTATTCTGCCACAAAGTTATGGCATTTTACAATTTGCAAACGTCTATCAAATCGTTTTTATCAACGATGTCTACAGTGGACTGCAATTCATTCTGGTAGTTGATGCCAGAGTCGGAGTGGGAAAGCTGCGCAACCTCTCTAATGCCTCAAATGATCAGAAGAAGGTAGTGATAAATATGCGAAAAATACGACTGAAGTGAAGCTTTTTTACCTGTCCCCAGACCAAAACTCCAACACCGAAGAAGAGACACCACAGCCACTGGTCTATCGTCAGACCGGCCGTTGAAAAGGCTACTCCTCCAAGTTGAACAATTATAATCTGTGAAAGAGAGAGATTGATTAAGGTGGTTGGAACTGTAGCAAGATCTGCAACATAACAAGCAGGGTTTTGCCCATGGTGAGCAGCACTGGAATCTGACTTATGCATTTTCTACTTCACCACCCAACACTAGATGGTGCCGCCCATCACAGTGTCAGAATTGTGAAGTTATAATGACATTAAAAACGATTATACTCGGCTCAGGGATGCGGACACCCCAGAAAGTCATTTTCATCAAGGGAACTGGAACAAGAATGGTTCTCGGCTGAGTGGTGAGTGGGATAGCAAAATCTCTCCATAGAGGTTTCCCACGTGATGTCATAAAGGCCACGTTGGCTGTCAAATTGACCACAGGTCGTATTTTAGAAGGTTCCTTAATGTTAAGGTTGACCTTAATTCTATTGTAAAACCATCCAGAGCTTTACGGGCGAGGGGGAAGGGGAAAACGTGGGAGTTGAGAATTAGGTTGTGGAGATCGGTATGTGGATCCGGAACTGGCGGAATAATCTGAAAACAGAGAACAGAACATAGCATAAGACATGTGAGACATCACAGCTCGACGAGAGTTAATCGTGGTTCAGTGGATGATTAGTGACCGATGGGGTAATATACATCAACACTACTTCACACATTGCCGCAATACACCGATTTCACATATCACACGATCGCAGCGCCCCTAGTAGAATTTTCAACGGCCACTTCCGTTTTCAACCTCTCTACCACGAGAACTGCCAAAAATTTCCTGGATCGAGGTTGAATTGCGCACATTGCTGCCACCAGGGGATGGATCCCTGGTGGCGGTATCGGGAACCAACACGTGTTTTTCAACCTCGATCTAGGAAATATTTGCCTTACTCCTGATAGTGAGGTTGAAAACGGAAGTGGCCGTTGAAAATTCTACAAGGGGCGCTGCGATCGTGCGAGATGTGAAATCGGTGTATTCTGTGCAGAGAAATAAGTCTCATGTGGCGGATTTCAGGGGCCCTGAAAAATTTCTCCGTGCACAGAACCGGTGAACTGACAGGTGAAGTAGTATTTTTTGGGAGCCTGGAGGGGGCATCACCACTGGACTTGACTTTGTACAGGGGGTGTTCCAAGTATCCCAATATATACAGCATGCATGGAAACCAGCAACCAATAAGCCATACAACTTGACCTCCCCCTTTTAAATTTGGTTCCCAAATCAAGGCCAAATGGAGAACAGGGGCCGTACGCAAAAAACATCTGGGGCCATATGCATAAAACATCTTAAGTGTAAAATTTCCCTAAAACTATTGTTCCAAACAAAAGATAAGGGAAATTTTACACTTAAGATGTTTTATGCATACGGCCCCTAATTCCGAAGTAGACACACTGCATGATCACTAGTAGAGATACTCCCTATTGTCATTGGAAATGGTCATAAGAAGCCAGCAATAACTGCAAAATTCCTGAGGCCTTGACAGGAGAACCAGCAATTTAGATAGAAGTTACGGTGAGGTCAAGTTTTGAGTAAAGTAAAGATAACCCTCAGATTTTTGCCCAAGGGTAAAAATAACAAAGTTAAAGTTAAAGTTTGGGTTTATAGTCTGATACATGTATCAACAACGGTAGAGGTGTCATCAAAAGTAGAGGTGTCGTCAATTTTACTCAAATTATACCCAAGGGGTCCCCGAGCATAGCAGCCATCTTTGTTAAAAACGAAAGGACAAATGCATTAGGGTAATCTTAATCCCTAAGGGCCTTGTCCATCTTGCTTGTCATGTGTCAGTGTTTCTGCCAGAGGGTACTTGAGGGTTATCTTATATATTTAGTTACTTCAGAGTTAGCTTAGGATATACTAAAGGCCTCCATACACTGCAGGCCACTGTCGAAATGAGTCAGAACAATAGTCCGTTCGAAAATACTTCATGCGACATTCCACAACATGTCGAAGTTTTCTGATGTTTTTCGAGAACGGTGCGACACTTTGCTAGATCAAATATTGTCGAACGGACTATTGTAGTGACTCATTTCGACATTTTTCATGCAGTGTATGGAGGCCTTAATTATAAGAGTTAACTCAGAGTTTACCTGTATCTGGGGTAAAGAGGTCAGGTTAATTCAAAGTAAACTCAAAATCAACTCAATCCAGTTTTACACAATACTTGACCTCACCAATATCTAGCTTTGAACTGCGTTCAATAAAATGATCATTTTTTAACTTGTACTTTGGCCCTATCCTCTGTTAGTGTTAATGCGATTAAACTTTTAAAATCTATCTTGTTGCAGTTAAACTTTCATTGTTAGACCAAAACCACCAGTTTGCATTCATCCTCTTTATCGTTTGGAAAAGTTTGGAACTGATAATTGTATCCTTGTACAGTACAGGTCACAATTGACATCCCTACGGCTTCTCGTAAGTTACGTGTAACCTACGCGTAACTCACGACTTTGGTTTCGCGCAACTTACTGCGTAACTCGCCAAAATCGCGTAACTCGCCTCGTAAATCACTGCGTAGCTAGCGAAATTCACGTAACTCACCTAAGTTGTGCGTAACATAGCTCGTGAGTTGTTGCGTAAGTTACGAGTGACTTACGCGTAACTTACGCGAATTTAGGGATGTCAATTGTGACCTGTACTGTAGCTTGCCTCTCAAGATACTTGAAAAGCTGCCTGAAATACCCAAGACCCCTTCATTCAGGGTCCAATGTACTGTCCATACAACATACATTTTATACTCATTAGTGGATTTTTCAAGATAATTATAGACAAATATTTAACAGTGCACTACAGGGGTCTCGGTGGGAGACTGCCCCAAAAGGGCCCAAATAATGGGAAGGGGAGATAACTCCAGAACTATTCATTTCAGTCACTGTTGTTGTTACTTGTCGATTTTTAATGCCTTCTCTACTTTTTGTACAGTGCTTTGTAAATGTACAACATTATTTAGCACTTCAAAACAATTTATTATAATAATAATAATTCACCCCCTCCCCTGACTTGATTTATTTTATTCTTCATTTTGTCTTTATTTATTTATTTTTTATTTTAAGATATTTCATGATTTTCACTTCAAATTATAATACTTAGCAGACTCGATCTCCTCGACTCTCTTCATTTTCAATTTATTTTCTAACAAACATCTGGCTGGGCTAGGCCTAGTTGTAAAACCAGAATTGGGACAGAAGGATTGAATCAATTAAGAAGCATACAGTTTTCATCAGAAATAACTGGCAATGAATTAAATAATTACTGGGGGAAAATCAAGTACAAATTACCGGGGAAAATCAAGTATAAATTGAAACAGTTTGAACCAATGAAATAGCACATAAAAGGCAGTATTCAGTTCAAAGTGGAAACCTTTAACGAATTATACACTGCACTCGATGCCGAGTGCCAAAATCAAAAGTTATCTGAATTCAATCAAAGCTAACTCACTCTACTTTCTTCATCGCGCAATCCAATCGGGTCAAAACTTGATCAGTGAGCAAGCAAACAGGGCATGCCACGGCCGGAAAACCTAGCCACAAACACACAAACACCACGCGTGCCTGTTCATCATCGCAAACACCACACAACACACACAGTAAGCGAGGAAAGAGCACCAACTAAGCAGACAAACATAAGGCAAACGTAAATAAGGCAAACGTAAATAAGGCAGGAGGAATAAACAACATAAATATACAAAGTGGGCGAATATTAAAGGATGGTTTTATCAGTAGATAGGTTGCGCAGCTTTCCGACTCCGGCTTCAACTACCAGAATGAATTGCAGTCCGCTGCAGACATCCTTGATAAAAACGATTTGATAGACGTTTGCAAATCGTAAAATGCCATAACTTTGTGGCAGAATAATTTTGACTCGTAATCGGAAGTGCACGTAAATCGCAAATATTATAGTCGTGTTTCAAGTCGTAACGACTAGGATTACGACTTCAATATTCATTATTTATCCGTACTTCCCATTTATAAGGCCAAATTTTTCTGCCTTCAGTTTATGGTGTTTGACGAATTGAAAACTTCTATCAAATCGTTTTTATCAAGGATGTCCATAGTGGACTGCAATTCATTCTCGTATTTGAAGTCGGAGTCGGGCCGCTGTGCAACCTCTCTAGTATCACAAACATAACATTAGTACAAGCTGAAGTCGTGGTGCACAAAAAACAGGGACAAGAATCATATCGCTCCATCTTCCTCAAAACATAAAAAGTTTCGGCATCATGTTGGCTCTATCACGTGCAAGCATGGTTTAAACTATACATAACGACTTTAATAATAAAATCGCATACATTTCTACTACTTTGTATGTATGCTTTACTCAATGCTTTATGCTTTCCGCTTCGACTTTTACGAAACCTGACTTTAAAAATAAATTTCTCACTGTCAATGTCCCTTGCCCAAGTTATGAACATTTTGATAATCACAGCAATGCTGCAAATATGCTCCTAAAATCCAAGCATGCTGCAAGTATGCTTTAAGTATGCTGCAAATATACTGCAAGAATGACTAACTCCACAGCAACACCACAAGAAACAACCTTCTGCGAGTCAAAGAAGCAAACTTCCATAATGGTTTAAGTATATACACATGGTATTGTAGTCAGTTTAACTCTTTTCAAAGACCACTTAATTGGTGATACCTAGTTGGTTGACATTATGATGGAAACACCTTGCATCTGGCAAGCTCGCCAGCATCATGGACAATATTTAAGCGAAGTTTAGCACCTTTCCGACTCCGGCTTCAACTACCGGAATGAATTGCATCCTTGATAAAAATGATTTGACAGACGTTTGCAAATCGTAAAATGCCATAACTCTGTGGCAGAATAATTTTCACTCGTAACTGGAAGTGCACGTAAATCGCAAATATCATAGTCCTGTTCCAAGTCATAACGACTAGGATTACGACTTCAATATTCATTATTTATCCGCACTTCCGATTTTTCTGCCTTCAATTTATGGTGTTTGACGAATTGAAAACGTCTATCAAATCGTTTATATCAAGGATGTCCATAGCGGACTGCAATTCATTCACGTAGTTGAAGTCGGAATCGGAAAGGTGCTAAACCTCGCTAATGCCCACAACTGAATTACATCTTCCACAAAATAAACGGTTCAATCTCCCCACACCATACTCGAACAGTCCCTCACCCTCACTTTGATTCTCATCAAGAATTATCAGTAAGTACGTCTGCTTCGAAATTTGTGTACACTTTACATCATCTCTTCATATATACATAAATAATACACCTCTCTGCGAGTAAAACCCAGGGACGCGGGGTTTAATAATAATAGGGTAAGTACATCACAATGGCACGTGACTGACCAACAGAAGGCTTCCACACACTTGTCCAGATCACCGTGTGATTTTCAGATGCGCCCATGCATGGCGCTGCACAGTGTAAAATTTTCTTCCAAACACAACGTGAAATGCACAAATGTGTGGAGGCCTTAAAGGTGAGGAGAGATGGCTCTTACAATCAAAGATATTCACCAGTATAATAGTGCACCGAGTGTTTACCAATAAGAACCCGAGATCAAAAGGAAGCAGAAGTAGGCCTATTGCCTTGCACTTAAGAATGGTCGAACTACACTTCATTCCACATCCGATTGGCACGAGGTTTTCAGCCGATATCTCAGCAACGGCTGGGCCAAATTCGACATACCATACATCAATTGACTTGTCTTTCTTGTCGGTCTTTCTGCTATCTTCGTTTTTTGCGTAAGGCCGGCATAACAGATCCCTTTCTCAAAACTCATTTCATTTCGCCATGGTGTTCAGTGCAGTTTACACGTGCGCGATGCATTGCATCATTTCAAAATGGCCGCCATTTCGGCCGTAAACACAAACTGTGATTGGTGAAAGAACTTTTTTCTGTTACGTTTATAGGGAAAATGACAGTGATGATGGCTGTAGTGGCAAAAAAGACAAATCGATTGATGTATGGTATGTCAAATTTGACCCAGCCGTTGCGGAGATATCGGCCATAAACCTCGTGCCAATTGGATGTGGAATGAAGTGTAGAACAAGATGTGCGGAACATTGGTTCATTCTAAACAAATATCTCTGCAAACTTATTTCAACCTCAGTCTTCGTTCGGAAAACACACCGTATTTTTTCTGCCGTACATATAAGATAATATAGAGACCCATCTATAACTCACACACACAATTTACAAATTTCCGTACCGCCGGTACAAACTAAAGACCATAACTGCACTAGACTCTCATCTTGGAAAAAAATACGTCTAGTTGCGCATAACATTGATAATAAGAAGAGTTATAGATTAGACACCAACACCAAATAGGCAGTGCTCTGATTAGAATTACGTAAGCAGTTAGTTTTAAGAATACATTACAAAACCGTGCAGTGTTTTCGTTAACTAACAAGCGGCGACATCTATTACAGTATAAAAATATCAAATATATCGTAGGCATGATTATAGAGCCATATATATGTGAAGTGGTCAATTTCCTGGCGAGTTCGCGATCAGTTTATGTACATTTGTGTTATTATTCGATATAATAACACAAGTTCCTATCTTATGATCTCGGCCCTATTAGGCGATGTCACCAACGTACGTTAAAATTCCATCAATTGTACAGGTAATTTGCATACATAATTATAATCGGGTGCTATAAGCTGTGAAAAATATCACTTCGACTAGCATGGTGCGAATTCTGTTTACATTCAACATTAATGACAAGAGCATAGGATCACAGTAAAAGTTGAAACTCTACAAAAACGGTCCACACACACACGAAAATCATCTACATGTACCAAATCAACTGGGGCAAACGGCACCATGAGAATGCTATAAAGGTTCTGTCATTCTGATTTAAATAGTTGTCTCGTGCACTTTGGCGTTGATGTTGCTAGAACTCAACGTCCTAGACGTATTGCACGACGACCCATGCCCTTGTTCTTCCATCAGGGGGACATTTTCAACCGAGCGGCTCTTATTAATCAGCGCACTGTCTTTGTTGCTGGACGTGCGTAGATAAGAGCTGTTATGATCTGACGATGCGGATTTCGTATAGTCCAGAGTGTATAATTCTTCGGAGAGAGGTTTGTGGCTCTGGCTACGTGAGCTGCGAAGACTGTGTAAGCTGTGAAAGCTGTGTACACTACGCTTCTCCTCCAGGTCTTCCAATGTACTCTTAAACGCCCGAACCACCCGCAGCTGTGAGACGAAAATATATCAAGCATTGTTAGTATAGGTGCAAAACAAACTTAAACTAAACGAGGTTTAGCGTAAGTAACGAAGATGCTAAAAAGAACAAAAAAATAAGGAGCTGAGTTACGTGAGTTAAATGTAAGGATGTTTCTACCATCTTGGAATTAGCAAATGATCTAATCTTGACGCATAAAATCACACAGCACACACACCAAGTGACCTATCCAGTTGCATTCAGCCTGAACCCGCCTTCAACAATCATGATCAAACGCCGTGTTGCACACTCCAACGATATTATAAGTTCATATTGGAATGCATCTGATCTGTCAATTCTAAACCAGGCCATTCATCAGTTGGAGTATTAGACCACCAACATTATTTTCATTATTCTTGACAATTTTGGGCTTTATCTGGTAGCAAATAACACAAACTGATACTTCTAGGCCATTCAGGGTCTCATCTGGTAGCAAATAACGCTAACTGATAGTGATATTTCTAGGCCATTTAGGGTCTCATCTGGTTGCAAATAACGCTAACTGATAGTGATATTTCTAGGCCATTCAGGGTCTCATCTGGTGGCAAATAACACTAACTGATAGTGATATTTCTAGTCCATTTAGGGTCTCATCTGGTGGCAAATAACACTAACTGATAGTGATATTTCTAGGCCATTTAGGGTCTCATCTGGTAGCAAGTAACGCTATTAAACTGATAGTGATATTTCTAGGCCATTCAGGGTCTTGTCTGGTAGAAAATAACGCTTACTGATAGTGATATTTCTAGGCCATTCAGGGTCTCATCTGGTAGCAAATAACACAAACTGATATTCAGCTTTGTGCCTACATTTGCATAACACCTAAAAATGCCAGTGGGTCAACTTCTATCAAAAGTGTGAAACCTAAGATTGTGACTGGCTTCTAATCTACAATCATTGGTACTCATCCGAAGTTAAGGGAGACAGCATCCCAAGTCCCGAGTTGCTTAAACACAAACCCAAACAACTAGCATGCTCCTTGGATTTAAACTCCTTTGTAGAGCATCAGAAGTTCATTTCTGAGTATACATGTAGTTGGTCAGCATTGCTACGACCTCAACCATTCAGGCTCCTTCAGACTTCATCCAATCAAAATCCAACTTACATACACCAAAAGGCGAGGTTTTGGACATTTGATCAAAAGGGGTGATTATAGACTTTTCATCCCATTCTTATTTGAACTATCGAAATTTAATGAGGTGATCAATCTCTTGCAGTGTACGGAGGCACGTCACAAATTTAGGAATTTGTAGGCCGTCAGCGTGGTCCAACACCTGCCTCTGAGGTTCCGCGTTCAACCCTGGTCAGTCCCATTCTTCATGTGGTAGAAAGAACGACTCTCTTTGACAGAGCAGGTTTTCCACCGTTTACTTGAGCAGAAATTCACCCAATATTGTCTCCAGAGCTTAAATGCCATACTTGGCACACCCTCTGACTTCGATATTTAAACATAATGATAATCCATTCAGCTTTTAGAGTAACAAATAAAAGTGGAAAATAAGAAATGAGAAATTTTGGAATTTTTGTGCGAATTTTTCAATTTCTCAAATTGGGAGAAATTTTTCCCCATTTTGAGAAATTTTCTTGAAATGACATGACATTTTGTCTGATTTTTCGGCCGATATTTCTCAAAATGGGAAAAAAAATTCTCCCAATTCGACAAATTGAAAAATTTGTGCAAAATTCAAAAATTCCCCACTTCTTATTTTCCACTTTTATTTCTTGCTCCCTTTTTGTTTTTGTAGTCGGGTATTGATATGGATTATAAGCTCTCATGATTTTGCATGATTAAGGAGGTAGGAAGTCACTGCTAAGCCACACAGCATAGCATAGTCTAAGAATAGGCAAGCTGGGAAGAATGCCACACTGGATAGTGTCAACGAAAAGCGTGTGTGCTGAGCAATTGAAAACAGGAAGGATGGGAAAAACGTTAAAAATGCAGTTGATGCGAACAGTTGAGAAGCCGCTACTGGGAAGTAGCAACGAAATAAATTGGAAGTCTAATCTGGTGAAACTTGTTAAGAGTCATTATTCAAATGCCGAACATCGGGTAAAAATGTTAAGTACATGAAATTTCATTAAGTTAAGTGCGGAGGTACATATTAGTGCTGCGTTATTTATCGTACAATGAATTGTTAACATCATCAACACAAACGGACAGAGGGGAGACTACCGAAGACAATTCTACTACGTACACAGGAAACATTGGGATATGACCGAGCAGGACACGTTGGCATCCAAAGGGAGTCATTTTTGACTATTTACAAAGCCAGACGCGACAGTTTCATCAACTAAGCAGCGAGGAAGACAGCACTTGAGACTTGCCGACTATACACTACATCTAGCAGCCTCCGGTACCAAATCATGCCACCTGGTGCAGATGCAAGCCTAGACATGCTCACTCACAAATCCGGTCTGGAGTGACCGACACAAGGCAAACTTGTCTTGGAGACTTAGAATGTTATGTTTTATAGACACAATGAGAAAGGGCCTCAAATCAAGCACCAACTCTAACCACGACATGAACCATTTGCATGACCTGAAGATAAACAGCCCTGTGATCTACAAAAGGGAATCCAACTGCATGATCCATATAGCTGTGTGATCTATGACACAGCAGACAGATGCAATTCTTGACTGGGCAGATAGCTCTATGATCTAAAAGAGGACAGACAGCAGTGTGATGTACGACTGGGCAGACAGCTGGGTCGTGTATAACAGCTGGGGCAGACAGCTGTACGGTTCATGATTGGGAAGAAACTCCATGATCTATGACAGGACAGATAGCTGTCTGATCTATGACATGACAGACTGCTGTGTGATCTGTGACAGAGCAGACAGGACAGATAGCTGTCTGATCTACGACATGACAGACTGTGTGTGATCTATGACAGAGCAGACAGGACAGATAGCTGTCTGATCTACGACATGACACACTGCTGTGTGATCTATGACAGAGCAGACAGCTGTCTGATCTATGACATGACGGACTGCTGTGTGATCTATGACAGAGCAGACAGCTGTCTGATCTACGACATGACAGACTGCTGTGCGATCTATGACAGAGCAGACAGCTGTCTGAGCTACAACATGACAGACAGCTGTGTGATCTATGACAGAGCAGACAGGACAGAGAGCAGTCTTATCTATGTCATGACGAACTGCTGTGTGGTCTATGAAAGGAGAGAGCTGAATAATCTATGACTAGGCAGATGATACGAACCAAGACAGTGATCAAAAACATACAAGGCAACTCGATGATCCTGAGCAGGCAGCTGAATGTTCCATGAAAGAGAAGGGAACTGTATAATCCAGAGCTGGTCGCGGCCGGACAGCCCTATGATCCACAAATGCACAATCCATGCCAGAAACGTAACTGTATGATCCATAAAAGGAGAAACAGCTCAAAGATCCACGATTTGGGAGGGCAACCATAATTAGGAAGGACATGATCCACGAGGGCTGACAGCTGTTGTGATCCAGAGGTAGATGCATGATTCATGACAGGGAAACTATTGTATGATCCATGATAGGGCACAGCTATATGATCCATGACAAGGAAGATATCTGAATGATCCATGACAGGGAAGACAACTTGATCCATAAGAACACATGGCTGTATTATCCATGACAAGGAAGATATCTGAATGATCCATGACAGGGAAGACAACTTGATCCATAAGAACACATGGCTGTATTATCCATGACAAGGAAGATATCTGAATGATCCATGACAGGGAAGACAACTTGATCCAAAAGAACACATGGCTGTATTATCCATGACAAGGAAGATATCTGAATGATCCATGACAGGGAAGACAACTTGACGCAAGGGCCCAACGCGCCGCGTAGCGGCCAACAGCGAAGCTAGCCAAAGACTTGTCACGGGTCAATCAATAGAACTGGACTCATAGGAAATATGCACCTAATGTCCAGATGGAATATACCGGACGGTTGGTTCACGTTTTTAGTGACTGTGAACGTAGATGGGTACATTATGTAGCGATACGCTGACAGATTTGCTGGGGACTTGCTCTGTGGATGTTGTAAAATGCGATTTTTGGAAGATTATTCTGATTTGCAACGTCATTTTTAATTAACATAAAAATATGTTGAGTAGCTGGGATATGTTTATAAACATTTATTGAGCAGCCACCGTCATGACGTGGCCGGCTGGCGCATCGGTAGAGCGTCCGGCTCTGAATCCGGGGCGCCGGGTTCGAGCCTTGCGATGGGAATTTTTATTTTTTTCACGTGTCAGTTTCTCTGTTTATTTTTTTTGCTGAAAACGTTTTGTCGCAGGATGAATATCTCCCCAGCCCTTCCATTTCCCTACAAATCTGCATTTGCTAATAAATACTTATAACCACAGATCCCTGTCAGCTGCCCTGCATTCAGAGAGACTTTTCACTAAAGTCTCTCTGAATGCAGGGCAGCTGACTACCATCCACATTCCCCTCCCAGTCACCAAAAATATCAACACCACAACTAACGTTCAAGACTACTGGATCCATAAGAACACATGGCTGTATTATCCATGACAAGGAAGAGCTGTATAATCATGACAAGGACGATACCTGGATGATTTCTGACAGGGAAGACAAATTTTATGATCCACAACAAGAAGGGAACTATGATCCACAACAAGAAGGGAACTATGATCCACAAATTGGGAAAGAAGTATGATCCATTACAGGCAGGGCCCTGCTAACACCCAAAAGACATGACCGGCAACTATCCCAGACAAGGGGATGGCAACTTAACGCTGCAGGAATTTGTGAAGTCCTGCATATGCCGAGGCCACTCATCACATCGAATCACCTCACACAAAAGCACAAATTTTATTTCAAAGAGAGGTTCAAAAAACCTGCAAGGAAAAGGAAGGAATTCATCATGCCACATGACAATGTGTCTGGAGGGGGTGAAAAAGGGTGAAAAAGGACCACATCACTTTGCAGACTCGACTAATAAAAAGTGTAGCAAGTCTCAGTGCATTCTAAAATCTATGCAACCAACAACGGGGCAGGTAGTTCTCACAATTGAATTTTCATAGACAGTCACACTTACCTTTTTAATTTTTCATTTGATAAGTCTTGTTAGTGTTGTGACAGGATGGTACACTCAATGATGGGCAAGTGATGGGGTGTCGAACCAATAGAGAGGTTGTGCAGCGGCCCGACTCCGATTCCGACTTCAACTACGAGAATGAATTGCAGTCCGCTATGGACATCCTTGATAAAAACGATTTGACAGAAGTTTTCAATTCGTCAAACACCATAAATTGAAGGCAGAAAAATTTGGCCTTATAAATCGGAAGTGCGGATAAATAATGAATATTGAAGGCGTAATCCTAGTCACTACGACTTGAAACACGACTATAATACTTGTGATTTACGTACACTTCCGATTACAAGTCGAAATTATTCTGCCACAAAGTTATGGCATTTTACGATTTGCAAACATCTATCCAAGCACTTTTATCAAGGATGTCTACAGCGGACTAGGATTCATTCTGGTAGTTGATGCCGGAGTCGGAAAGCTTCCCAACCTCTCTAATGACATACAAAGCTTAGAGGTTTGACAAACATTTACATACACACCCAAGTACGCACAAAATTCATTGAGGCTTTTGTTTTGAAAAACTCAACAAGGTGGTGATGAAGTGATTGTGCATGAATCTCGTAAAATCAAATTCGCCGTCTCTCAAAGAATACTTTAGACCTTCTTAATCTGGACACCCTATCTGACTGTTTCGTTTTCACACACAGATACTAGGCCTTTGCTACTCAAATGACATCAAATGAGGACTACACAGTAGCCTTTGGTCCTTATTTAATGTCAAATGACTCTAATACGTTTGTTCATTTGAACAGACATATTAGAGAGGTTGCGCAGCTTTATGACTCTGACTCTGGCTTCAACTACGAGAATGAATTGCAGTCCGCTGTAGACATCCTCGATAAAAACGATTTGATAAGACGTTTGCGAATTGTAAAATGCCATAACTTTGTGGCAGAATAATTTTGACTCGTAATTGGAAGTGCACATAAATCGCAAATATTATAGTCGTGTTTCAAGTCGTAACGACTAGGATTACGACTTCAATATTCATTATTTATCCGCACTTCCGATGTATAAGGCCAAATTTTTCTGCCTTCAATTTATGGTGTTTGACGAATTGAAAACGTCAATCAAATCGTTTTTATCAAGGATGTCCATAGCGGACTGCAATTCATTCCGGCAGTTGAAGTCAGAGTTGGAGGCGGGCCGTTGCGCAACCTCTCTTATAGGCCTTCTCAGAACCAGATGAGTTCAAGTCAAGGCACATCAACGAGTGTCGCTGCAGTTTTTAAAACACAAGCTCACTGCTGCTTTTCAAACAAAGTCCTATTACAGTGATGTTAACTGATGGGCTTGTCTTCTGATGGGATTTTTTACAATATCAGTAGTTCTCACTTGAAAGACTAAATTATTTATAACTTTTGGAATAGAAATCGTCAGGTAATATTTTCTAAATGTAACACAGTGTTTAGCATATCTGGATGTGGTAATGTTGTTGAGTGTTACAATGCAGGCAAAAAAAGTGAGTTCAACCTGAAATGGTCCATGGTGCAAGCAACTAGACTTAATTAGAGATATCCGTAATGGACATACGATAAAGATTGCAGTGTTTTTATTTTTCAATGAAAAAAATTTAGCTGAGCAAGGTAATCTTATGCAGGAAATGTATTTGTGGAGAGGAAATTGTGTTTTTGTACAGAGGGAAGGGGTGAGATATCGAATTATCAGATAAGATTAAGGCCTATTGATAAATGGGAAGCAAAGAAGTTCACGGGTACACATGACTTTCTGCAGTGTTCTCTTAGACCATCATAAGGAGAGCTACGCCTGGCATGCTCTTCCACGAACGGCACTGTTGTAGTCCGAATATGGTCAGCCAGAATTTATAACAAAGATGGAAGAGGACATCAGGGCCATTTTCCAGGGATACCTTCGCCAGACATTCCGCAAATTTAATCCCCCTACCTCACCAGAAATTTTCCTGCAGATCTTATCAATAGGTAAAACAGGAGCATGATCGATTGAATACTCAACTCAATAGACCGTTCTCAAATTGACATAAACGACAAAGATCTGCGCACTTCCGCCGAAATCTCAACCACAACCTCAGTCTGAAACTGAATGACATGACGGAGCCAGCCCCACGACAGTGACGTCACAGACGTTGTGTCAGACTCGACCGTGGATGGTGTCACGTCAGCTGGTTTCAGTTCGAGGTTCTGGTTGAGATTTCTGCACAAGTGCGAAGATCTGAGAATTTGAGAATGGTCTATCGTGTACAAAGAAGTACACTCTAGTGTACAGCATAGGTATCACTGCAAACCACCATTTTCCTCCCGACTCTTAGTGGGGACACTGACGTTTACCATTGGAGGTCAGTGCAGTAGGGATGATTAACACAACCGGCCAACCACAAGATCAGAAATGCCTCCAGAGACTCTGTGTGAATGAGATCACAATTTTCGGCCAGCAGGAGGGATCTGACCAGGAGTTCCCACCATTCAGTGGCAACTCCCCAAGTTCCCCAAAATATCTAACAGGCCTGCAGAAAGGAGGAAGATATCCAAAACCGAAGCACAAAAAACAACACACAAAATGACGGTAAAATATAAAGTCGTCCCCAAATCTTGCAAATTTTCGACCCCAACCGGGGTCTTCCTCAGGCACTTTCTAGTATAGTAGAGATTCTCTGTAATCTCTACTAGAAAGTGCCTGAGGAAGACCCCGGTTGGGGTCGAAAATTTGCAAGATTTGGAGACGACTTTATGTTTTACCATCCGAAAGGGGGAAGGATATCCAAAAATCTTGATAGGATTTCAAGCCCATTGGAACACTGGTCGAATGTGGGGAGAGATGAGGAAGTCCTACAATTCATTTCATCATTTTGCCCCACCGAAAGTTTCGAACAATATACGCAAGGGATCCTACGATGGATGGCACAAGGACCAGACAGGAAGAATGAAGTGGCATTTCGCTTGACCAGAGTGAGTTTTAAAGGTTACCATGGTTACAGGATGGGGAAGTCAAAGAAATATTCGCTGGGAATTATCGCAGGATAAGAACAAATGGTGAAATTAACCGGGGACGCTGAAATGTCATGCAAGGGCTTCACGGTCATACCTAGAACTCGTGAATCGGAACAGACATAAGGAGCACACAGATGCCACCAAGTGGCCATTCAGAGAGACATCAATGGGAAGGCACATATAGTACGGAGCAAGAAGCGCTAGCGCCAGCCATCTATACAACAGTGGATTCATCAACTGCCACCATTATGATGTCATATATAGTACCAGAGTTTCAGATAGTACTGGGTATGGATCAGAAACAAATGAAGGCTTCTCTTGTCACACCACATAGGAAAGTCGGTGGTTGTGTTTCTTCAATTCAATTCAATGGGGAACCGGCGTGCCCAAAGGAGGCGCTGGGGAACAACTCAGTTTTACACAAAAGCGCATGCGTTGCGACGTTGAAAACGTCATTGACATCGCGCATCATCCGTGACGTTATGTGCGATACGTCATTCAGAATCGATGACGTTGCTCTTCGGTCTGTTATTTATGCTAAAATAGTCAATTTTATCTATGAAATTCAACATGTTCCTGCTTGAATTTTCGTTTGAAAACATTCAGATACATTGAATCAGTCCTATACTTGATGATAAATGTGTAAAATTCGAAATTCAATTGACTACTTTAGGTATATTCGGGCTAGAAGTAGGGTGTAGTTTCAGAATTAAATGGCAAATAACATTGGCTTGACTTTCGACGTCATAGTTTTAACTGAGTTGTTCGTCAGTGCCACGTCACGGACTAGTTCCTCCGGTTCCTCATTAGATTTATCAAGGCTGCCCTCTTACAAACATTTCCGGATCCATACCAACTTTTTATGAACTCAAGGTTTTCAACAACGTCTTTGCCAGAAAGACAACAAATTTCTTGAGGTAAGACCAAGACGGGGGCGATGTCATCTATCTAAAGGCCTTCATACACTGCCTGACAGAGGTTAAAATCGGTCACAGCAGCAGTCTATTCAACAACACTTTCCAGCAACATAACACAAACGTCGACTTTCTCCGACATTACTTTGCGGACATTTCGACATTTAGCTTAGACAACAGTATCATCAAATGGACTACAGTAGTGACCACTTTCGACTTTTGTCAATCAGTGTATGAAGGACGTAAAGAAAATTCATTCCACCACCCCAGGGCTGATATTCATAAAAGCTAGCAATGCTTTTCCTTCAACTTCTGTACTACATTTACATTGGACCTCGCTGTGCAAATCTTAAGTAAATGCATTTGCTAACTTTTATGAATACCAGCCCAGGTCATGTCCCCAGTCCAGTATCTTATACCCTGGAGACTAGTTTTATTGACAAACTTTAACACCCCAATGCCAAATCTTACACGGCCCTTCATTACCAAATTTTTTTTGGGGGGGCCATACAAGCATACCTAAATTGATTGGGAGTCTCAAATTTTTCGTGGGGTTAGAATAATGTTTTGCTGGCGTTGTAAACTGTGAAATACTCAAGGTCAGAATATTTCAAGTGAATCGGTGGATATTTCTCTTTAGTGAGTTTTTGCAATGGTGAGGTAAGTCAACAACAATGTTAAGCGAGGATTTCTTCCATTGTTAAAGCTTATCCAACAACTGGCGAGTCATCGCTTAACATCGTCATAGGCCTACCTACACTCGTCCCCAGTGGCCTCGAGCTTAATACTAGTTATAGGCTCTCAACCACTGGCACAGATGGGGCCTAATCATGTTTCTGAACGCTAAATGGCGCAAACTGTCATCAACCAATCAGCGACCATTATTTCACGCAACTAGGGGAAAACATGAAACATTTTCTTATTGGCTGATCGTTCATTGGCTGGTTAATCAAGCGCGTTCGTCAACAACTGGTAGTGACACCTAGTGTTCAGAAATGGACTGTGGCACCAAGTGTTTCAGTGGTTGAGGGTGACAGCTTCGAGCCGATACCACTGAATTATTGAGTGTAAGGCCTACCAAGGCCGTGGCAAAAACTCACACATTTCTGATCCATGTTGCTACTATCTGAAACCCTGTTGTACATCAAATACATGCATAGAGTATGTAGCGCAGAGAGAAAGATTAGAACATCAACATCTGATAAAACGGAAACTCACCAGCTGCACGGCTCTTGTCACACGCCAATTGCACGTAAAATATCCGATTTGTGTAAAAGCAGCCTAGTCTTGAGCATGGGGCGTCTCTCAATATGCGTGACGAATCCAGTGTTGTGCAGAGATCGCGAACGCGCAGCTGGGCTGACACAAGTACGTGGGCTCAAAAATGTAAGTTAGGGAGCATGGGATACGGTCCATATGTTGTCGGCTAGAGGCATGGGTATGTAGATGTCTTAAGTGTCAAATGCTAGTAAACCCTGTAAGGACTGAAGTCTATAAAATTCAGCACGATAAGTCGGACAGACACAGTTGATTTTGGCAATAAAAACAACTGAACACAGATAGTAAATAGCGAACACAGCTACGAAAGACCTAGAGTTTGTAATTGAAATGACGTCGGGATGATTTTTCTGCATCCGAATAAAATGATGGAACTAAAATTTAGCGCATCAACCAGGGGCCTGTTTCATAAAGTGACTTTAAGCTAATGGTACCTTTAACCAAATGGAAAATGCATTGAGTTAATGGTACCATCAGCTTAAAGTCACTTTATGAAACAGGCCCCAGGGCCCTGTTTCATAAAGTGACTTTAAGCTAATGACACCTTTAATTCAATGCATTTTCCATTTGGAAAGCTAATTTTTAAGCTAATGGCAGCTTTAATTCAATGCATTTTCTATTTCCGTTTCCATTTGAACTCATAACCACATGGATATGGGTCCCACACACACTAGTTCTTACAGCAACAGCAAGATCAAATTAAAGCCCAAGATATCAACAATTCACTAACAGGAAAAATTTCCCTAAATACAGCTAGGTTGTGAAAGTATCAAGAGCTCAGTCCTTACAGGCAAATTACGATACCATTTGCATTGTAGGCAATTTTAGTCATGTTGGAGAGAGAGAAAGAAGGAACAAGAGGAAGGATGAAAGAATCTGTGCCAATATGGAATGGATGAAGGCAAGAAAGATGTAATAATGTATGAGATCAGATGTACATGTATATCACATATGTGGTGAATGCTATGTCCTAAATATTCTTACATTTTTGCTACTATAGTACGTTTAAATCATCTGGACCCCGATGGGAGGACCCTTTGGTTGTCAGGCAGACCTTGGTATTGTTGGTGAAGTCTGGCTATTGAAATGCGTTTTATTGACAGGACACTTCCAGCCAATCCCATGCCTGTGCCTGTGTTCAATTTCGAATCAAGGCCTAGTTGCATGTTCTATTCCGAACCAAGGTTCAGTTGGTTAGAAAACAATGTGCGTTGGACCGTTTAGAGTAAACCCTAAATTCATTGTTGTCCGGGTACTAGGGGTTTCACTGACATACGCCCATCGGGGTCCAGGGGCCGTATGCATAAAACATCTTCGGTGTAAAATTTCCCTTATCTTTTGTTTGGAACAATAGCTTAAGGGAAATTTTACACGTAAGATGTTTTGTGCATACGGCCCCAGATGATTTAAACGTACTTTAGTTTTGAGATTTGGCTAACTCCAGCAAGGATAACCATGCTCAAAATTACAAAAGACCCTTCATTGCTGAAGTGTTACAAGTAATAGGCTTTTTTTTTTCAATCCCAACTCCAGAAATACCAAAGGTGTTGGAATAAGCATTGAATTTGTTGTATACTAAACTGATTTTTGTGCCATTTTTCATCTCATTTTGAAATCTAATAACTTGCACCATCACCATACCAAGGTGAACGAGAAACAAACTGGTGAATGATCAGACAAAATTGACTCTAAGTTGCACTGGTATGCAAAATTGCCACCTGAAGTGCAACGGCAAATAATCCTCACAGGTAAATTTACGTCGTATATTTCTCAATCCCAGTTATCGGCAAATGAAATACAGAATACATAACATAAATCGGTGATTTCATGCATCACATCTAAAATACATTAACACAGGGACAATAACACATGAGTGTACATGTATGTGATATTATGTGATCATAGTTTGTGCGTCACTGACGAATTTCAATTTAATAGATCATGTTTTTTTCTGCCACATTTCTACTTGTTCAGGCAAAACAGGGTCTTTTTAATGAGAGTTGCCTCAATGGGGAACCGACGTGCCCAAAGGAAGCGTTGGGGCACAACTCAGTTTTTTCACAAAAACCCATGCCCTGCGACGTTGAAAACGTTATTGACATCGCGCATCGTTTGTGACGTTATGTGCGATGTGTCACATCAGAATCAAGGACGTTGCTCTTCAGTCTGTTGTTTATGCTAAAATAGTCAATTCCATTGATGAAATTCAACATTTTCCTGCTTGAATTTTTGTTTGAAATCATACAGATACATTGAGTCAGTCCTTTACTTGATGATAAACGTTTAAAATCCGAAATTCAAAGGACTACTTCAGGTATATTAGGGCTAGAAGTAGGGTGTAGTTTCAGAATTAAATGGCAAATAACGTTGGCTTGACTTTTGACGTCACAGTTTTAACTGAGTTGTTCGTCAGCGCCACGTCACGGATTAGTTCCGCCGGTTCCTCATAAAGGATATCATACCCATGTAATGATTGTTGCCCTATTCATTCACATTTATCCTGTTCATTTGGCGATTGTTTCCTCAGTTTATCCTGTTCAAATAATAACGGTTGCCTCCTTCATTGATATTTTTCTGTTCATGTCTATTGCCCAAATCATTCACATTTTATCCTCTTCATGTGATGGGATTGTTGCTTAATTTATCCTGTTCATGTAATGATTGTTGCCTCATTCATTGACATTTATCCTGTTCATGTAATGATTGTTGCCTCATTCATTGACATTTATCCTGTTCATGTAATGGTTGTTGCCTCATTCATTGAAATTTATCCTGTTCATGTAATGATTGTTGCCTCATTCATTGACATTTATCCTGTTCATGTAATGATTGTTGCCTCATTCATTGACATTTATCCTGTTCATGTAATGATTGTTGCCTCATTCATTGACATTTATCCTGTTCATGAAATGATTTTTGCCTTATTCATTCACATTCATCATGTTCCTGTAATGGTTTATTGCTTAATTATCAAAATTTTCGTAAATGACGAGAAATAAGGTGTACGTTTAGAATGAAATGGTCCATGGACCATGTGCTCACTGGGTTGGACATAATAGTCTAATGACAGAGGGAGGTACACATCAGTTATGAGCAATCTGGGTAAAGTCATTCCCAGAAAAGACTTTGATGATTTTTGGGTTATGCCACCTGGCGGCCATATTGGATGTCCGATCGGGCCGAAACTTCACATGCACATAAAGGTCATCTGCAGGGGGCCACATAGCACATTGGAGCGCTTTGGGTCAAGTCGTTCCTGAGTACCAGCACTTTGATGATTTTCGGCTTACGCCACCTGTCGGCCATATTGGATGTCCGATCGGGCCGAAACTTCACATGGACATAAAGGTCATCTGCAGGGGGCCACATAGCACATTGGAGCGCTTTGGGTTAAGGCGTTCCTGAGTTACAGCACTTTGATGATTTTCGGGTTACGCCACCTGGCGGCCATATTGGATGTCCGATCGGGCCGAAACTTCACATGGACATAAAGGTCATCTGCAGGGGGCCACATAGCACATTGGAGCGCTTTGGGTTAAGGCGTTCCTGAGTTACAGCACTTTGATGATTTTTGGGTTACGCCACCTGGTGGCCATGTTTGAAGTCAAATCAGGCCGAAATTTGACATGCATGTAAAGGTCATCTAGATGGAGGTAAATATCAAATTTGAGCACTCTGCGTCAAGCCGTTCCTGAGTAATAGCACTTACTTGATTTTCAGGTTACGCCACCTGGCGGCCATATTGGATGTCGAATCGGGCCGAAACTTGGTATTTTTTAAGGTACCCCTCCAATGCATGTTTATGCAAGATATGAAGTTGCTCGGTGAAATAATGACAAACTGTGGCAGGTTCGTCACTTTTGTCGAACTTTGACCTCTGTGACCTTGAAAAGTAGGTCAAATCAAAAACCCGTTATATATGTTATGTATCCTTATTAGCTACACCTATGATAAAAATTTGGAGATGATCTAGTCATTAGTTCAGGAGTTATTGCACTTTTTGTGTTTTTGGTTTCCGCCACCTGGTGGCCAAACTGAGAGTCGAATCGGACCGAAACTTGGTGTCGTGGGTCATCTGACCTAGGGGTATATATGTACCAAGTTTCAGATCAATAGCTCTAGCGGTTACGAAACGTGCCCTGCTAACGGACCACGCCGGACGACGACGACGACAACGGACGACGGACGCTGCACCATCGTAATAGCTCACCCCAGTGAGCTAATGAATTCAGGGCATGTACGGAGGTATAGCAGTATTTACGATAAGCAGACGCCTTGAAAGCGTTTGTTATTGCAGGATTATTAAGTAAACAAGCAATGGCGACTCAATGTGTTTGGATTGATCGTGTGGGAAATGTGTATACTTCAATGATAACATGCATGATCACTCACTGTATGTAGGACATCAGGACGCAGGACACTTATACGTGCCATGCTTATTTTAGTAAATGCATGAGCTTCACGGCATTATTGACTTATGCATTGTAAAATGTAAACTTACTTATGCATTGTAAAATGTAAACTTATATGCATAAAGTTAATGGCAGTCTCTAAGGTTGACGTAATTACAAATGCACTTCAAGACACGAAGTTTTCTAAACAAACTCAGTCGATATGAAACTATCTCATTGTAAACAGGAGCTACAAAACATCATGTTAATTACAAATCGTAAAGGGCATCTATCCCATAAAGCCTGCAGCACACGTCACCACTTTCGTTGCTGATAGAGGCAGTTTTCGTGGTCGCCACGAAAATGTCCAAGTGTGCTGTGGCCGGCAACGACCACCCACCACAGAAATTCTGTGGTGACCACGAATTGCCGAAAATCAAGCCGGTTTGATTTCTCACCACGAAAATTTCTCGTAGTTGCCATTGTGGTGATGTGTGGCCAGCAGCAGCACACGAGACCACTGAGTGGTGATGTCTGCTGTAAACCGGCAACCACCACAAAAATTGCCCACGAAAATTGCAACGAAAGTGGTGGCGTGTGCTGCTAGCATTAAAGCGGAAAAAGTATCTTCACTTCAGATGAACACGAGAGTTTTTATATCAAATGCAATGACCTCCATAGGCCTAACAGTCACAAGAGAAATTCCACTCCTACACTTTTTTATGACAACTGAATAATCCAAATTAGGAATAAACCACGTTGCACTGAAGTTTCCAACATTTTCAATACAGAGATCATTGCATAATATCTTATAAGAGTTGCTAGAAGAATTCTACCCATATGCTTCGTGAGAGTACCCAAGCAATTAACTTTAGTTCTACATGTAGCTCCCAAAATACATGTATTCAAGAATATATCAACAGTCACTAAAGAAATTCTACTTACATTGTTTACGACAACCGAATTATCCTATTTAGCAAAACACCTTGTCTAATCTCAACTTTGCTCTACGATTTCTAGTATTTGTAGTAGTAGTGTAACACAGAGATCGCGATCATGCCACGGACAAGGTGAGTGCTGGATGCATGAGCGAGGTTATGGAATGGATATTTACAATGAGCGAGACTATGGCGGTATGAACCATCGGAATGACCACTGATTTGAAGAAAATTTATCAAAATATTTCTGATAATCCTGAAAATGTTTGCTAATGCACATATACACTAGAAGAAAATTGGTATTTTGTAAGTACAGACAAATCCCAAATTGACGTAAACGAGAAAGATCTGCGCACTTCCGCCGAAATTGCAAACACAACCTCGGTCTGAAACTGAATGACGTGACGGAGAGAACCCCACGACAGTGACTTCGACGACGTTGCTTCAGAGTCGACCATTGCTGAATCATGGATTGCGTCACGTCAGCTGGTTTCAGGTCGAGGTTGTGTATGCGATTTTGGCAGAAGTGCGCAGATCTGCAAATTTGGGATTTGTCTATAGGCGAAGAAAATATTAACATTCTATTGAAAAAGGTTTCAATTCATTTTCTGAAATTCAAATATCAAATTGTTAAATCACATCTAGAAGAAAAAATATCCAAAAATACCACTCCACTAAGCTCCAGAGAAATATATATCAAAACTTTATCCGAGTTTGAAAATTCAAAAATCCAAACCCAAGCATCGAAAAATGGGATGAAAAGGTGCATGACAACATTAATTAGGATTAATTAGGATGAAATGGCGACAACAGCATCATGAAATAAACAACCCTACCTTTGTCTTGCTTCGTTGGGCGCAATCTCGATTAAGCTCAATCCCATCTAGCACTACCGCTAACACCCTACAAACCATAGCACGACAAATCTACGACAACCACACCACACATACACATGGCCATACTAACAGCGCCCTCATGCAGTCAGCATGCTTTACCTGGTGTTGCAGTCTCGTCAGGCCCCGCACCCATAGGATCTGGCCGCGTCGGCCGACATCCTGGTCCGTGCCGTCTTCTGGAACCTCGTCGAGCGATTCTTCCATCCGTTCAATTTCCTCGGCCGTTCCTGAACCCCAACTCAGGGTGTGAGGCAGTTTGTGAGTTGGTACAGACGTGACGACCTGAAAAACGAATCACGAAGATGACAAGTCTGAGACGAGGGACTGTTAAAAGGAATGCTCCCCTAAAGCGACGTCCCCTGGTATGGAGATATTTTCATGTGGTAAATCACACCAGTGCTGGCATCACAATAGAGAGGTTGCGACTTCAACTACGAGAATGAATTGCAGCCCACTATGGACATCCTTGATAAAAACGATCTGACAGAAGTTTTCAATTCGTCAAACACCATAAATGGAAGGCAGAAAAATTTGGCCTTATAAATCAGAAATGCGGATAAACAATGAATATTGAAGTCGTAATCCTAGTCGTTACGACTTGAAACACGACTACAATATTTGTGATTTACGTGCACTTCCGATTACCGGTACGAGTCAAAATTATTCTGCCACAAAGTTATGGCATTTTACAATTCACAAACGTCTATCAAATCGTTTTTATCAAGGATGTCTACAGCGGACTACAATTCACTCTGGTAGCTGATGCAGGAGTCGGAAAGCTGCGCAACCTCTCTAATGCCTCAATTGATCAGAACAAGGCAGTGATTAATATGCGAAAAATATGACTGAAGCTTTTTTACCTGTCCCCAGACCAAAACTCCAACACCGAAGAAGAGACACCACAGCCACTGGTCTATCGTCAGACCGGCCGTTGAAAAGGCTACTCCTCCAAGTTGAACAATTATAATCTGTGAAAGAGAGAGATTGGTTAAGGTGTTGGAACTGTAGCAAGATCTGCAACACAACAAGCAGGGTTGCCCAGGGTGGCAGCACTGGGTGGTACCGCCTAACACTAGACTGTG
This sequence comes from Notospermus geniculatus, assembly GCA_002633025.1. Lineage (NCBI taxonomy): Eukaryota > Metazoa > Nemertea > Pilidiophora > Heteronemertea > Lineidae > Notospermus > Notospermus geniculatus. The sequence continues at coordinate 57,981 of NMRB01001716.1, read as the reverse complement.
CCACCTATCAGCGTGTCAGAATTGTGAAGTTATGATGATGCCAAAAACGATTATAATCGGCTCAGGTATGCAACACCCAAGAAAGTCAATTTCATTAAGGGAACTAGAAGAAGAATGGTTCTCGGCTGAGTGGTTCTCGGTGCAAGATAGCAAAATCTCTCTATTATGAACAAAACACATTAGAGAGGTTGCGCAGCATTCCGACTTCTACTCTGGCTTCAACTACCAAAACGAATTGCAGTCCGCTCTAGACATCCTTGATAAAAACGATTTGATACACATTTGCAAATCGTAAAATGCCATAACTTTGTGGCAGAATAATTTTGACTTGTAATCGGAAGTGCACGTAAATTGCAAATATTATAGTCGTGTTTTTCAAGTTGTAACGACTAGGATTACGACTTCAATATTCATTATTTACCCGCACTTCCGATTTATAAGGCCAAATTTTTCTGCCTTCAATTTATCGTGTTTGACGAATTGAAAACTTCTATCAATTCGTTTTTATCAAGGATGTCCATAGCGGACTGCAATTCATTCTCGTAGTTGAAATCGGAGTTGGAGTCGGGCCGCTCCGCAACCTTTCTACTGTTGACTTACCTGAGCACCGAATGTGCCTAACCAAATACCAATAAACACAATGTTTCTTTGTAATCCTGAGAAGACGTTACGCTGTCCGTGAATCTTTCGTGCATTGATTTCATTGAAAAGTGTCATCATTACAAATGTATTAAAGATGATGGTAAAGTGCTGAGAGGGAGGTGCATGGAGCTTTGCATTACGACCACTGTCTATACCAAAAAACAATTCACCTAGGAGAAAAAAAGAGAAGTACAAGTGAAAATGGACAATAAATTTGTGATCATTGTTAAAGTTTTGGGTTTATAGTCAGATATCAACAACGGTAGAGGTGTCATCCGACTTTACACTTTAACCCCAGTCTATCCTGAAACCTTTCAGTAGAACTCAGATGAGCTGCTCATTCAGCGCTACAATCCGAGCATTTCCGACCGGTACCTATTTGTATACCTGGGTGGAGAGAGGCCAGTGAGGCAAAGAGGCTTGCCCAAAGTCTCACGCCCAGTGGGATTCGGACCGGGGACCCTCTGACTGCTAGTCGGAGGCCAGAATCCACTACACTGCCGTGGCTCCTCCCTGTCACATTTTTTTCACGCTGTGCATTGTCAAATGGTCTCTGTTCCCATGCAGCAATACAGAATAGCCTCACAGGACATAGATATGAGCAAGGCCAAGCAAATGCTAGGTGTGCAACGACCATTGCCAACATGGTTACATTTCAAAAGAATTTGGGCCCTGATGTGTTAATTCACCGTCCAGGTCAAAAGGAACATATTCTTCGTGAATTACAGTCCAAAATGGAAAATCCAAGATGTGTCTTCGTGGCCTATTGAATATCGTATCACAACCAAAATTGATAGGGCAGCTCCTCCGATCCACCCGAAATATGAGATCAATCAGACAACCAGTTCTTGGGTTATGGTCCGGAATGCAAAATCCAAGATGTCTGCCTGTGGTGGCCATATTGAATATCGGATCGCAACCAAAATCGATAGGGAACCTTCCCCGGTCCACCCCATTACACGATAATAAGCAAGAAGTCAATCTCCAGAATTCACGAATTTTCGACCCCAACCGGGGTCTTTTTCAAGTAGAACTTTACAATCTGAAACTCTAGAAAAGACTCAAAGACCCATTACACCATACAAATATGAGATAAATTGGGCACCCCTTCCTTGAGTTACGGTCCAGAATGCAAAATCCAAGATGTCTTCCTGGCGGCCATATTGAATATCGGATCGCAACCAAAATCAATAGAGGCTATGCACTGACGTCATCAAATGACGTCATCAATGGGTATGACGCCACGCTGGATGGTACTGCCCAACCAAAGACCGTCACATGCGCTGCGCAGTTCCATCCAACATGGCGTCACGCTGGCTGATGACATCACGTGCATAGCCTCTATAGGGAACCTTCCCCGGTCCACCCCATTACACCATACAAATATGAGATGAATTGGGCACCCCTTCTTTGAGTTACAGTCCAGAATGCAAAGTCCAAGATGTCTTCCTGGCGGCCAAATTGAATATCGGATCGCAACCAATATCGATAGGGCACCTCCTCTGATCCACCCCGTCACACCTTGGAAATAGAGAGGTTGCGCAGCGGCCCGACTCCGACTTCAACTAGGAGAATGAATTGCAGTCCGCTATGGACATCCTTGATAAAAACGATTTGATAGACGTTTTCAATTCGTCAAACACCATAAATCGAAGGCAGAAAAATCTGGCCTTATAAATCGGAAATGCGGATAAATAATGAATACTAAAGTCGTAATCCAAGTCGTTACGACTTGAAACACGACTATAATATTTTTCATTTAAGTGCACTTCCGATTACGAGTCAAAATTATTCTGCCACAAAGTTATGGCATTTGACAATTTGCAAACGTCTATCAAAGCGTTTTTATCAAGGGTGTCTACAGCGGACTGCAATTCATTCTGGTAGTTGAAAACGGAGTCGGAGTCGGAAAGATGCGCAACCTCTCTAATATGAGATCAATCGGGTCCTGAATATAATGCGGCAGCAGCGGACGACAGAAACCCACTAACAACAAAATGCCCCCATCTCAACTTCGTTGAGGGCATAATGAACCTTCTCAAAATCTTCAGATTTGATGATGGCAAGAAAATAAAACTACTCACCTACAAAAAGAAGAACAAAAATAACTATCATCTGGTAGATTGTATGACCAATAATATTTTTCATCATAGTTCTAGATATGAGTGGTTTCGTCCGGCCGTATGGTTTCCTCTCTAATAACTCCTCCGAGGGAAGTTCTGTTGCTAGAGCTAGAGACGCTAATGTGTCCATAATTAAGTTCACCCACAACATTTGGATTGCTTTCAGTGGGCTGTCCTGAAAACAGAAAAAATTAAGCGGTGAACAACAAAAGTTAAAGTTTGGGTTTATAGTCTGATATCAACAACGGTAGAGGTGTCATCCGACTTTACACTTTACCCCAGTCTATCCTGAAACCGTTCAGTAGAACTCAGATGAGCTGCTCATTTAGCGCTACAATCCGTGCATTTCCGACCGGTAACCATTTATACACCTGGGTGGAGAGAGGCCAGTGAGGCAAAGAGACTTGCACAAAGTCTCACGCCTAGTGGGATTGGAACCCGGGACCATCTGACCGCTAGTCCGAACCACTACACCAGCATGGCTCCTCGAAAAATGTCAACATTGCTTTTGAACCACTTTGGGGAGAGAGGTGTCACTTGGTATGACTGTTTTCAACTGAATCGCCCTTGCGGCCAAGTGGGCTAACCATCTTGACTCATCTTGATTACCAAGGGTTGTGACATCGCTCCGCCCTACGACTACGCTCACACAAACCCTTGACGAACTTCCTTGTGGGAAGCTGTTTCCAACCGGATGTTCCTGTTTGTGGACTGACTCCCCCTGTTAGTTTTATAATAACCGTTTTTCATCATAGATCGTTAACATTTCCAATAAATCTGAACATTTCTAAATACCATGTCAGTCTTTCAGTACGCCTACCTTCTCTGTTTTAGAAAACTTCGTTATTTTTGTTCAACAGCATAGTTCATGCGAGTAGTGGGTAAATCACAACTGATAGAATGGCTGGACAATTTGTGACCATCCTCGTTCCTAATACTTTCCAACCACAAAATACACAGCAGTTGGTTTAACTGGCCTGGTGCCAACCTGGCAGCGAGGTTGGCTAACAAGTGTTCTGATTGGTGCACCGCAACTCCAGGTGCGAGAGAAACAGAAATCCTGGCGAAGTTCTCCACGGGTTTGTGCGTACGAAGTATGAGGTAGTACAGACACATGGTAGGCCATGATGCCTCTGACTCAGCGAGTCCAAAACCGTCCATACCCACAGAACAGACTATGGAATACTTACTGTGATGACACAGGCCCCAAGGAAGGCAACTATCACTGCTACAATATTCACAGTAAGCTGGAACTGCAAGAATTTTGCAATGCTGTCGTAGACGTTGCGTCCCCACATGACAGCTTTGACTATACTCGTGAAGTTATCATCAGTCAGAATGATATCAGATGCTTCCTTTGCTACATCTGTACCAGCAATGCCCTGAAATAAACCACAAGAATTAGAAAAGATTCTTTCAACAAGCACAGCATTGAACGTCCCCCGTCGCCCCGGGTGCAAGTCCGACGGGCATGTATTTTGAAGATTCCGTTCAGTATTAATGGCACAATCACAGTTTATGTGATTCGGCTTTTTGGCCCCCTGGTGGCAAAGTTGAAAATCAGATTTGGTCGATTCTTTGACGCGACACACCGTTGGCCCA
>NMRB01001716.1:42577-53407 GCA_002633025.1 Notospermus geniculatus | reverse complement strand
ACATCAGCTTTCTTCAACGCCGGCCCGTCATTCGTGCCATCACCGGTCACCGCCACCACTTCTCTGTTTGTGTTCACTTTACTATCGATGATGCCCTTCACTAACGTATACTTGTCTTGAGGTGATGATCGCGCTAGTACTCGCAATCGAGGCCATATAAGATCTATTTGACTTTGTAGAATCTGAAAATGACGGAACACGTGTTCAGTTCTCTTAGCACAATCCTGAATACCTTTACAACCTGTTCTCAAGAGTTTTGTAAATTGAAACCATTGTTAACACTAAAATCATTGTTGGTGCCACACTAGGGGTATCTTAAGGTGGGTTTACATTTCAGTCGTACGTCATCGTACAAATCGGTTTACAACTCGCGGACGGCGCGATTGCTTCGCGATTTTTTCAACATGTTGGAAACGGCAGCGAATGCCCGGGAACACTCGCGGGGTGTTCGTGGGCATCTCCATTCGCAGTGCCGTGTCTCCACTTGGCCCGCAAATCACCGCCGATCACCAGCCGAGTCACCGCGAGTATACTCGCGGTGACACTCGCGGTGGCTCGCGGGCCAAGTGGAGACAGGGCTTAACGGCAGGAAAGTCTCCTATTCTGTATGATTATTTCTGTCACCGGTGTATTTCATCGATACTCACTTCATCATTTTCATCTCGTATTCTTCTATTAAATTCTCTTCCTTCTAAGACTAAGAAGTCGTCCCCTGGGTTGAGGATGCCACACTTGGTGGCGATTGATCGGGCGGTGTTGATGTTGTCACCAGTGACCATACGAACAGTGATACCGGCATTCTGGCACTTCTTGATTGCATTAGGGACCTGAAATGAATACAGGAACTCTAGCAGGTTATTTGTTAAAGTTAAAGTTTTATAAGTTAGGGTTTTATAGTCTGATATCAACAACGGTAGAGGTGTCATCCGACTTTACACTTTAACCCCAGTCTATCCTATCATATCATATATCATTACCAGCGTCGTAACCCTGTTGGGTTTTTGCCGGAGGTATGGAGTCCACAACAGGCTACAGTCCACCTGTGTGGGGTCTTTTACTTGCCCTGGCATAGACACTCAGGTACAAGGTACCACAGCTTTTAGTCCCATCCGACGGACCTTCAATTAATATATTTCGCAATTTTGTTTCACATTTTTTTGTATATGCCTTCGCCGGAGTCGAACTCGCTCTGACCCATTGCACAGTTTGGTAGTCAAGCGCGCTAACCACTCGACCACCGGGCTTAGTAGAACTCAGATGAGCTGCTCATTCACCACTACAATCTGAGCATTTCCGACCGGTACCCATTTCTACACTTGGGTGGAGAGAGGCCAGTGAGGCAAAGAGACTTGCCCAAAGTCTCACGCCCAGTGGGATTCGAACCCGAGACCCTCTGACCGCTAGTCGGAGGCCCGAACCACTACACCACCGTGGCTCCTCAATTTGTTCCCTACCTCCTCCTCTAAAAGTATAGCCCCTTTCAGATATTTGGAAATAACATCATAGTGTAGTGACAACCTTGCTGGGACCTGCAAGTTGTCCGATTGTATTCACAGACAAAACTACAGTCCAGTGCAAGGCAGTCACATTTCTCAAAGTAATATCAACGGTCATTTGGCAGCAAAGACACATTAAGTGTCTTCAAAATAGACACAGACATCTTTCAAGTAGTCCCACGAGGTGTCTTATCAGAAGACCCACAAGCTGTCTTGTGAGTCGACACACAAGGTGCCTTCTAAGAAGACCCGCACAATGCGACTTCTAAGTAGACCCACAAGCTGCCTTCTAAGTAGACCCACACAACATGACTTCTAAGTAGACCCATGAAGTGTCTTCTAAATAGACCCACACAACATGACTTCCTGTAGACCCACAAGGTGCCTTCTAAGTAGACCCATGAGTGTCTAATCGGAAGACCCACAATGTGGTGTTTTTCTCAATAGACATACAAGGTGTCTTTTAAGTTTGTAGACCCACACAATTTGACTTCTAAGTAGACCATGAGATGTCTTCTAAGTAGACACATGAAGAGTCCTCTCCGTATTCCTAAAGGTGCAACTTCCAGATAAACTACTTACTTCAGGTCGCACCGGATCTTCTATGCCTACGATACAAATGCATGTCAAATCACAAACTATGTCAGCCTCAGCTTCCCAGTCAGGCTCTGCATCAAAATGAGCATCATTTACTTGTGCTGGACCTGAAAAGCAGAAACAGCAGTATAGAGCTTGTGCAGTGGCTTCGATCTTCATGTGATAAAGAGGGGACTCCGTAGGTGCAAATTCTAAAGTCAATTTTCAGGGTTCTGCTGCTGCTGGTCGGCGCCGGACGGCCCCGTCCAGGACGCAGAAATGCCGACCGGCATTCGGCCTAAAAATAATGTTTTCCGACCATCAGAACTAACGAAGTGTGCCACGAGAGATGCCTGCCACACATATTTCCGAATTTCTTTCCGTTCCCATTCACCAAATGTGCTTCCTGGCGGCAAGAATATATAAGTACCAAGAATGTACAACTTAGTAATCAATCAAACGGATGGGCATTAAGTTACTTTTTCTGATAATAGAGGGCGTACGGTAATTATAGGCCTTGTAATTAAATAAGCAATGTTTAGATTTAACGGTTGTTGACTGAATTGTATTATTTAGAATATCGGCAATATTCTTATGTAAAGTAACATACATATTACTGGGGTAAAAATTTTTTTTGATTTTGGTGAAACCATGGATTTGTTGTTTAGGTCAGAGTACCCGACCCTGAGATCAAGTACGATATCAATTTGTCGAAAATATGGTCCATTCAAAACTACTCTGTAGCTCGGTTATTTCTGAGTGCATATAACTGCGGGAGGTGTCATTTTGTTCGTAATGATCTTCTTCACACAATAATTCTTCACAAATTAAGATCCCTTCAGTTACAAGTTCACCAAAGGCAAATTAGTAAACTCACTTTTGGCACATATTTTGAGTTGTACATTCTTGGTACTTATATATTCTTGCTGGCGGGGATTCCTGACACAATTCTGACCAACGACAACAGCGGGCTGCCTTAGTTGCAATAGAGTGATAGATCGGTGTCCTTTTGACGCCAAATGAGCTCATTATTTCGACTGTCAGCCGCCAGGAAATCGCATTTCACAAGTCTAGATTTCAAATTTTTGTCGGGGAGGGCCCCCACACACCCCGTTCTGATCAGCACTCATTCAGTCCTGGGCAGAACCCTGAATTTTTTAGGTCGACCTTAAGCCTGCAGCACTTTCGTTGCTCATGCAGGCAATTTTCGTGGTCGCTACGAAAATGGCCAAGTGTGCTGTGACCGGCAACGACCACTCACCACGGAAATTCTGTGGTGACCACGAGTTGCCACAAGTTGCCGAAAATCAAACAGGTTTGATTTCTCACCACAAAAATTGCTCGTGGTTGCGAGTTGTGGTGATGCGTGGCCATCAGCAGCACTCGAGACCACTGAGTGGTGACGTCTGCTGTAAACCGGCAACCGCCACAAAAATTGCTGACCATGAAAATTGCCTGTACGAGCAACGAAAATGGTGACGTGTGCTGCAGGCTTTACAACATACCTTTGACAAAGTCCTTGTAGGCGATACAGATGGTGCGGAGTCCATCACAGGCCATTGGTTCAATCACATTGCATACCATCTCATCTTGATCTTCAGCAGTGAAAGGATGCGGTTTGCCGTCACTGCCCAAGATAAACTTGCACCTGGAAAAAAAATTCACCAACACTTAGATTCATTTTGTATTTGCATTTGATTTTTTCCCATCAGGGCCGAAGCCAAAGCATTATTGGCCCTGTCAAGTTTGTAAGAGGCCATCTCAAGCTACTCAGTATACGTACATCTCAACCCTATAGCCCCAAATCTGAATTTCAAAACAATCAGACCCCTAGCTAGGCTTTTTAGAGGGGCGCAGCACCCCACCCTCTTTATAAAGTCACAAAATGCACCCTGCCCTCATTTTGAGCTAAGTCAAATTTGCCCTGCCCATTTTTTGAAGCAGGCCTAGAGATAATGCAATCTACCATTATCGTGCATTTGGATAGGACAAATATTGTAGATTGGTTGATCTGATACACTCGAATCAAGACTCATGACATTTTTTTTCAATCCTTTTACATATAGTATTGAATGTCTGTTGGGATGCGTAGGTCTACACTCAAAATGTGCCCTCTTTCAAACTTCTGCTTTGGAGTGAGTGCCCTTTTAAATCTCAAAGGTGCCCTCTTTCAGAAAAGTCCCCTGCCCTTCTTAAATTCTAGCTAGGGTTCTGACAATTGTATGAAAAATGGTCCATGGACCATGTGCTCACTGGGTTGGACATAACAGTCTAATGACAGAGGGAGGTACATATCAGTTATGAGCAATCTGGGTCAAGTCATTCCCAGGTAGGACTTTGATGATTTGTGGGTTATGCCACCTGGTGGCCATATTGGATGTCCGATCGGGCTGGAACTTAACATGCACATAAAGGTCATCTGCAGGGGGCGACATAGCACATTGGAGCGCTTTGGGTCAAGTCATTCCTGAGTTACAGCACTTTGATGATTTTCGGGTTACGCCACCTGGCGGCCATATTGGATGTCCGATCGGGCCGAAACTTCACATGGACATAAAGGTCATCTGCAGGGGGTCACATAGCACATTGGAGCGCTTTGGGTTAAGGCGTTCCTGAGTTACAGCACTTTGATGATTTTTGGGTTACGCCACCTGGTGGCCATGTTAGAAGTCAAATCAGGCCGAAATTTCACATGCATGTAAAGGTCATCTAGATGGAGGTAAATATCAAATTTGAGCACTCTGCGTCAAGCCGTTCCCGAGTAATAGCACTTCCTTGATTTTCAGGTTACGCCACCTGGCGGCCATACTGGATGTCCAATCGGGCCGAAACTTGGTATTTTTTAAGGTACCCCTCCAATGCATGTTTACGCAAGATATGAAGTCGCTCGGTGAAATAATGACAAACTGTGGCAGGTTCGTCACTTTTGTCGAACTTTGACCTCTGTGACCTTGAAAAGTAGGTCAAATCAAAAACCCGTTATATATGTTATGTATCCTTATTAGCTACACCTATGATAAAAATTTGGAGATGATCTAGTCATTAGTTCAGGAGTTATTGCACTTTTTGTGTTTTTGGTTTCCGCCACCTGGTGGCCAAACTGAGAGTCGAATCGGACCGAAACTTGGTGTCGTGGGTCATCTGACCTGGGGGTATATATGCACCAAGTTTCAGATCAATAGCTCCAGCGGTTACGAAACGTGCCCTGCTAACGGACCACGACGGACGACGCCGCACGCTGCACCATCGTAATAGCTCACCCCAGTGAGCTAAAAATTTGACCGAGTGTGGCAGGCATAAGTTGAACATAACTCACTTTTTCAGAACTATTTCTGAAGCTCCTTTGGTAAATAATCTGAAGTGGTCACCTTCTAGTTGTATAACTGTGCTCATGGATTTCCTAACTGAGTTGAAAGTGTACACTTTGTATAGTTTTTCCTCTGGGACTTCCTCACGGATGGCCTCGACGCTTTGACCCAGGTCCATAACGAACCCGATCAGGGCGCATTCTGTTTTGTTTCCAAGTTGTTTGGGCTCGCCTTGCTCTTGTTTCTGCAGTCAAAAATGTAGAATTATGTCACTTCCTGAGAGATGCAGTACATCCGTGAAGTTTTCATATCGTAACACAGCGTCCAGTTCGAATTGGCTGGAAGTATGGAGTCCACTACAGGCTACTGCACCTCTGTGAGGTGTTTTCACTTGCAAGGCATAGACAACCACGGCCTTAAAGCCTAACGTACATCACACTTGCGACTGGAGACAACTAGTCACCACAGAGGTACTGGCGACTGGGAGGATCTAGCTGGAACTGGAGGCGACTGATCAATCGCCAGAAACTGTCAATGTACGCACCGTTGCGACTCAATGGAACTGAAATTTTGCTAGTCGCCACGAGTTGCACATGTTTCTTGAGTTGCACAACTTTCTAGCGACTAGTTGTACCCAGTTTCGTTCAGTCAGTCGACGTATGCGGGCTTGCGACTGATCAGTACCAGTTTTCTGAATGAAACCCAGTCTCGTCGAGCCTCAACGCTGCCCCAGATGTTACCTGAGTTGCTGCCAGTCGCAAGTGCGATGTACGTGGTCAGGACATGACGACTGATTGGATCCTCCTAGTTTTAATGAGTTGCTGAATTTGCGACATGCGCGCAGCGCGTACATCACCAGTGACTGATCAGGGGGCGCTTGCACAAAACTCACGATAGTGCTAACTTGGTGTTAGCGCTAACTTTATGTTAGATGACGTAAAAATCCTTTGTCTTTTTACGTCATTTAACATAAAGTTAGCGCTAACACCAAGTTAGCGCTAACATGAGTTTTGTGCAACCCAGCCCTGATCAGTTGCTCCCAGTCGCAAGTGCGATCTACGCCTGGCTTAAGTCCGACAAACTGTCTTTTGTTCACAACTCTATATTACATACATGTATGTCCTTGCTGCAGGATCGAACCCATGCACAGATCCTGGGTAATCAACAACTTGTTTATATCATTCTAACGAAAAGAAAGGTTTGTTCGACAACTTACCACTACTCTTGATGTATATCCACTATTTATTGCTATGGCTCTAATAAGCAGTTGCTGAATGTCAGATGGAATACTGGAGAATTCAGGTGTATTTCTATGATGAGAGGCTGAAGGGGAAAATATTGTACCGTTAGTCTTTCCATTAACTTCAAGATGCGACTCTGACAGGAACCTACCCTCTCTATTCCTTGACTGTGACAGGAACCAACCCCATCTATTCCTTGACTGTGACAGGAACCTACCCTATCTATTCCTTGACTGTGACAGGAACCTACCCTCTCTATTCCTTGACTGTNAATCCGTTCCTTGACTGTGGCAGTAACCAACCCCAATCCGTTCCTTGGCTGTGACAGTAACCAACCCCAATCGTTCCTTCACTGTGACAATAACCAACCCCAATCCGTTCCATGACTGTGGCAGTAACCAACATCAATCCGTTCCTTGACTGTGGCAGTAACCAACCCCAATCCGTTCCTTGGCTGTGACAGTAACCAACCCCAATCGTTCCTTCACTGTGACAATAACCAACCCCAATCCGTTCCATGACTGTGGCAGTAACCAACATCAATCCGTTCCTTGACTGTGGCAGTAACCAACCCCAATCCGTTCCTTGGCTGTGACAGTAACCAACCCCAATCGTTCCTTCACTGTGACAATAACCAACCCCAATCCGTTCCATGACTGTGGCAGTAACCAACATCAATCCGTTCCTTGACTGTGGCAGTAACCAACCCCAATCCGTTCCTTGGCTGTGACAGTAACCAACCACAATCCGTTCCTTGGCTGTGACAGTAACCAACCCCAATCCGTTCCTTGACTGTGACAATAGAGAGGTTGTGCAGCTTTCCGACTCTGGCTTCAACTACCAGAATGAATTGCAGTCCGCTGTAGACATCCTTGATAAAACGATTTAATAGACGTTTCCAAATCATAAAACGTCATAACTTTGTGGCAGAATAATTTTGACTCGTAATCGGAAGTGCACGTAAATCGCAATTTTAGTCGTGTTTCAAGTCATAACGACTAGGATTACGACTTCAATATTCATTATTTATATATTGTTATTTCCAATTTATAAGGCCAAATTTTTCTGCCTTCAATTTATGGTGTTTGACGAATTGAAAACTTCTATCAAATCGTTTTTATCAAGGATGTCCATAGCGGACTGCAATTCATTCTCGTATTTGAAGTCGGAGTTGGAGTCGGGCCGCTGCGCAACCTCTCTAGTAACCAACCCCCAACCTAATCCTTGGCCATGAAAGGAGCCAACCCCTTGGCTGCAAACCTTAACTTGTTCCCAGACTAGGTTAGCCATCCCCAGCCACGTGATGATTTATGTTGTATTTAACATTCTGCACAGAAATGTTTACCTCCAATATAACTCTGTACAACGGTCATCCTGTTAGTGGTCAGGGTACCAGTCTTGTCTGAACAGATCGACGTAGCATTGCCCATCGTTTCGCAAGCGTCAAGATGTCGAACCAGATTATTGTCATGCATCATTTTCTGCAAAGGAGAAGTGAAATTTTTGAAAATCTGACGAGACTTTTTCACCAAATTTCTAGAACTTTGATGAATAGTTTGATGAATTTCATCAATATTCTTATGTAAAGTTACAGACAAATTACTAGCATTCAATTTTTTTTTGATTTTGGAGAAACCATGGATTTGTTGTATACATGTAGCTCAGAGTGCCCAACTCTGAGATCAATTACAATATCGATCTGTCGAAAATATGTTTCCATTCAAAAATGCTTTGTAGCTCAGTTATTTCTGAGTGCATAATTATGGGAGGTGTCATTTTGTTCATAATGATCTTCTCTACACAATAATCCTCCACAAATTAAGATCCATTTGGTTACAGGGTCACCAGAGGCAAACTCACTTTTGGCACATATTTGGAGTTGCACATTCTTGGTACTTATATATTCATACTCAAACTTAACAGGCCTCAAAAACTATTCTACTTGTTATGAGTATCACTCACCCTGACAGAATAAGCCAAAGCTAATGTAACAGCGAGTGGAAGACCTTCAGGCACAGCGACTACTAACACAGTTACACCAATAATGAAGAATTTGACGAAGTGCTGAATGTAATATGCATCCCAAGGCATTTTATTGACAACGAATGTCGTGATGCAGAAACGTAAAATGAGGATCACCACAGTTAAAACAGCAACTCCAGTGCCTGAAATGAAGAATAAGTGAAGTGTAAGAGTGTATTTGAAAGGAAGGTCCACGGATCTGCTTTCTGAAGCCTAGTTCATACTTCGACGCATGACCATCAGCGTCCGACGCGCGATCAAAATATGGACGCCGACTTCGCAGAGTTGATTCATATTCCAGCGTACTTCAGCGACGGCGACGAGTTATGAAATGACTCAAGTAATTACAGTCTTGCGATCGGATGCCGATCAAATCGCGCGACGGCCACGAAGTGGTCATTGCAGTGCTTGCTCAGTGAGAGCCCAGACACCGACACTTGGGCCGTCATCCACCCACAGGTGGCCCGAGCTTTGTCACAAATTAGGGTAAAATGTACGCTAGGGGTAACAGTCCTACTGTAATATATATCGCTCTCCATTCAGTGGAGGTAAGAAACTCGCCTGGAATCATGCCGAGTTTTCCTGCAAGGACAAACTGCGCGCATGCTCAATACCGTCCCAGGTAAGTGGACTTGGTTCAGTTCACCGTGCATCAGGTTTACACAGCACATTTGGTTGGGGTACTGTACTCGGTTCGGACCGAGACCCCTCCTCCTGCAGGTCTTGGTATGGTTCACTTGTGGTCCGGACCAGGTACGCTTGGCAGGTTTACACTGCCACTTCTTTTGCCGTACCGTACTCGGCCCGGTCCGAGTTCACTTAATTTTTGGCAGTGTAAACACGGCTATTGGTAATACTTTAAACCTGTGATTGTGTCAATCTTAAAAATACGCTTTTACAATTTTACAACTCGAGGATTCCAGCAGGGCACTTTTCATACCTGCATATCCAATTTGGATAGCCAGCTTGGTGAGTTTGGCCTGGAGTACAGATTTCTCCTTGCGACCCAAGCCGCTCGGTTTCTTGGCCGCTTTCTGAGTCTCCCCCGCCTCTGCTTCCTCTGCATCCGGTTCTTTTTTGTTGTCGGCGACCTTGACGTCAATCTCATCTGTTGATGCATTCGTGTTTGCTTTCACGTCCGGCGTGTGAGAGTTGCCGGTTTGGCGATAACTCCCAGTATCCGAATCTGGCGAAACAAAGCATATCAATTACAAAGTGATCGAACTGATGAACTCATCAAATCCTAATGCTGAAAATGTAACAGTGATTGACAGCTTATCATTTTCTGTAGACAAGACTCTCACACTATAAAATAATTCAAATCCAATCTCAAACGGAACGAGTTCTAGTAAAATTCCTAAGGCCAAGTTCAGACGTCGCTCTAATGACGCGTCGAATACAAATGAATTTGGTGCGACCGTAGCGCGACGCATAGGCCATCCGATTCATTCATCGATGGATAGTACGTCTGACGTCGAATTTAATTCACTTCAGACGTCGCTCTCCAGACGGATCTAAATGAGGAATTGTATTTGACGTGTCGTTAGAGTGACGTCTGAACTTGGCCTAAGTGCCTTCGTCTTAAAACAAAGAACAAATCAAACCTAGTAATGTCACCGATCGACTTTGAATGCAGGGCATTTGGTCTTAACAGACACATCTCGTACAAGTTACCATTTGGCTAATTTGGCTACAAGGCCAATGTACCGAATACTGAGCCAAAATCATCTTCTCATGGGAATTCTAAAGGAAATTAGCACTTCAGGAAACCACAAGCATGTAGCCAAATGTCAGACAGGGCCTAGCCAAAACACGGACAGCTAATGGGGAAATCTTGCAGCTGGATGGCCATCTTTCTTTCTCAAAGAGTATTGGGAAATGGTCATTTGATTGGACAGTGCCAAATACGTCACTTTTGATTGCCACGATTTCGAGGCCATTGCCAGGCAAAACGAAGTACCCAGTACACGGCATGTTCATTGGCTAGTCAGCAGGTCACATGGTCACCGCCAGTCGGCCAATACACAAGAAGGATGGGATGGCACGCAAAAGTGGATTCTAGGCAGGACAAGTGATCCGCAAGCATTCTTTGCATACTCGGACAGCCCAGCAATGACTTTCAGCTACCACAATGGCCAGGGCAGGGGCGGGTCCAGGATTTTGTGTGTGTGTGGGGGGGGGGGGGGG
>NMRB01001716.1:7853-42493 GCA_002633025.1 Notospermus geniculatus | reverse complement strand
CTGTCCAATCCTGATGAAAAATGTTGGTTGCCGAGATCAGCTAGTGTTTCCGTCAGAGCAGGGCCGTATTTAACTTTTTGGTCCAGGGGGAGCAGAAGCCTCTCTGGGGGGGCAGAAGACCTCTTTTTGCCCAAAATCCACATGAAAATCACGTTTTTTGGTTGGCTCTGGGGGGCAACTGCCCCCTCGCCCCCCCCCCTTTAAACACGGCCCTGCAGAGGAACAGAAAAGGACCATTTTCTTTAATTTCATGGGGTTTTTGCTGATTTTGAAGAAATGCATACCCTCAAAAATATTTCTGGCAGAAACCCTGATCAGGGGCCCAAACTCTTGGGACGCCACCCACGTCAGCACTTGCAGGGGGTTAGGCCTAATCAAGGGACAGGGATGGATTTTACTCCAGTTGCATATCCCCTTTGACCCTCTTTTACTGGGACATACAGTATTCCCCAATGCCTGCCGACTACCAGCGACATATCCCTGGAGAGTATCTTCGTCAATTTGACGTCATTCCATTGGAATTCTGATTCATATTGACGAGATATTTAACATGTAAAGCCATCATGAAGTGAGCAGATATTTCATGCTGTTGACGAGGGTGATCCTATCCAGTGGTGGCGCTAAGGATTTTTTTCCATGAGTCCATTTTTTGTCAGTGGACTCATCTGCTTGTTTCAAAGCCCAAATCCATGAGTCCAAATACAAATGACATGAGTCCACTTTTCCAGAGGAAAAGGTAAAAGATAAGGCAATTAGAGTATTTGCCTGGAACAACTTGGGTGAACCGAAAAATTTGACAATTTATGTCCTTTTAGATGCATTTTCCTGGCATCTGAGAGCAAAATACTTGAATTTTTATGTGATTAAATTTTTCGTGAATGCGTTCAAAAAACAATGGACGTTTTTTTCTTTACAAAAGCTGAAAAACATGCGTTCTGTCATACGCCCCCCTTCATTTTCTGTGGACGTTTTTTTATATTTTGACTCATGTTCTCAGGCGTCCAATTTGAATTTCAATGCGTTCAGGGACGCATGGACGCATCTTAGCGCTACTCCTGCTATCTCAGATACACGAAAAGCCCCATGTTCAGTTAGCAATAGATTTAGCTACTTCTGACGTCTGAGTGGACAGCTACATAGAACGTTGTACTCGACGCGACACGTAAAGCCTGAAGATGATGTGAGCCAACAATATTATATCATGCAACAACATTTCATGGGCACCTTAACCCAGCATCCAGCATTTTGAATCCCTCCATTTTTGTGCACCTCATTTCATCAAGATGACAGATGATCATAATATGACATCTCAAAGCAGACGATGTCTTCCTAAAGACATTTCTCCAAATGGAAGTGTTTTGTTGAAAAATATTCGAAGAAACATTGCTCGGTGCTCCTTATAGACAAATCTCAAATTCCCAGATCTGTGCACTTCTGCCGAAATCGCAAACACAACCTCGATCTGAAACCGGCTGACGTGACGCAATCCATGATTCAGCAACGGTCAACTCTGACGCAACGTCTTCGAAGTCACTGTCGTGGGGTTCTCTGTGTCACATCATTCAGTTTCAGACTGAGGCTGTGTGTGCGATTTCGGCGGAAGTGTGCAGATCTTTCTCGTTTACGTCAATTTGGGATTTGTCTATACATGTAGCTCTCTGAACAATATTCCTTAAAATATTCGAAGAAATTTTCTTTTTTTTTTGTACCGAGCACCTCCAACAATTGCCAACTTGCGTCTCATCAAGTCAGAGGTGAAAACAGACAACAATTTCCCTAGGAAATTTCTCCACATGCCGAGTGGGTTATGGAAAACAATTTGAAGAAGAAATGTGTCTCTTAGGCTGCTTTTCCACGAGGCATGTGCGAGCGAGGAGGCAGAGGCGGGCACGGGCAGAAAAATCAATCCTACGTATTTCCCTTTAGCTGTTTCTATGACGAGGGTGGAGGGGCGGGGACGCCTTTTTTTCGAATCGGTCATGTAGCGTCTTTTTCCGCACCCGCTTGCTGCCCGCGCGGTATTGCGTCATCATTTCCTGGGAATTCCCCTGAATTTCTGGGAATTCCCACCGACCAAAGACCAACTCCCGCATCTGTGCCCGTTTCCTGGAAACACAATGCTCGCACCCGCACCAGTGTCACTGCCTCCGCGTCCGCACACGCCTTGTGAAAAAGCAGCGTTAGACATCTTAAGGATCCTTCTTCAAATATTTCGAGAAATTTTCAATTCCTAGGTAAATGTGGAACAGAAAAATTCCCCATCACTCAGAAATCATCTCTGGGTGAAATGACAGATGCACAGACCCATTCAAGAACATCCTCCTAGGACACCAATTTTTCCTTCGCCAACAAAAAAGAAGTTTGATATCCTTACAGTCAAAATAAGCCTTTATAATGCAAAGTGTGACATATTTCTGAATTTCGAAAAATGATGTTAAAAACCTGAAGCGGAAATGTATGGAAAAGTGATTATAATATTTGTGCAACCAGCGCATGAAAACGTGCAAACCCCACACCATCACTCCTGTGGTTAGTTAAGGCACTGAATACTGCAATCCAATGGTAAATAGACGTACATGTGTACGTGTCTTCACAAGTCATCAGTGGGAGCACGCTTGATTGAAGTAACAAAGAGGTAATGCGCAGTGGCCCGACTCCGACTTCAACTACGAGAATGAATTGCAGTCCGCTATGGACATCCTTGATAAAAACGATTTGATAGAAGTTTTCAATTCGTCAAACACCATAAATTGAAGGCAAAAAAATTTGGCCTTATAATCGGAAGTGCGGATAAATACCGTAAAGCGAAATATGTTCGCGGGGAAAAATTCTCGCGAAAATCGCGAACTGCATCGGAGCCCGCCAAAATTTTTCTCCGTGAATACATTCTCCGTTGATACCCCGCCATGCGGAAAACTTTACAAAGGCCCTTCACCGCGAATATTTCTCCCCGCGAATGTGGGATTTTTCGGCCATACGCGAACATTTAGGACGCGAAAATATTTCGCTTTACGGTAATGAATATTGAAGTCGTAATCCCAGTCGTTACGACTTGAAACACGACTAATATTTGCGATTTACGTGCACTTCTGATTACGAGTCAAACTTATTCTGCCACAAAGTTATGGCATTTTACGATTTGCAAATGTCTATCAAATCGTTTTTATCATGGATGTCTACAGCGGACTGCAATTCATTCTGGTAGTTGAAGCCAGAGTTGGAAAGCTGCGCAACCTATCTAACAGCTGTGCTAGGCAACTGTGTAGGCTACTTGGTAATACCAGATACACCTATTACCATGATCCTCTGATGACAAGCAGAAATACTATCTTATACCATTGGAGGGCAGAACGTAACAACTTATGTCGAGTTAAACAGAATTCTGCTTTTATTTTGTACAACCATAAACACTAAGGCACCAATGTAATTTATGGTCTACATACCATAAATGTAGCCACTTAATGAAAACCCATACAACACTGTCAGTCTGAAGGTGACAACGACACATCATTTCCTAATCGAAATCAGCGAAAATGACAGGGAACCAAAAGTGTTTTCAGTGATTTTACAATGTCCCATGTGCCTTTTTATATTCTGCTTGGTCACAAGTGGAAGACACTGCTACGTTCTCAGTGCCTGTTACAGATCCTCAGCGTTGGGAAAGGGTCTCAACTACACACTTTTTGCCCTTACCCTAAAACCTTTTAGATGCTTCACTCGTATATGTATACCCCCTTCGCACACAGGGGGTCAGCTTAAGGCCAATGTTAAAGTCATGTGTGCATCAAGCATCGACACTTGTTTTGCCAGCCTACACAGATGAAAAGCATCATTTAGGGAGAATTTTGCAGCAACAGCTTGTAAGAGGCATTGCTAAAGCTGATTATACATGTTGAGTGAAAAGATGTGTTTATCTTGTATTATCAGAAAAACAAAGACTTGTTTATCCTGGATCACCAGGAAAACAAACACTTGTTTATCCTGGATCATCAGGAAAACAAAGATTTTTTTATCCTGAATCATCAGGAAAACAAAGATTTGTTTATCCTGGATTATCAGGGAAAACAAAGATTTTTTTATCCTGAATCATCAGGAAAACAAAGACTTGTTTATCCTGTATCATCAGGAAAACAAATCCTTGCTTATTCTGGATTATCAGAAAAACAAAGACTTGTTTATCCTGGATCCTCAGGAAAACAAAGACGTGTTTATTGGATCATCAGGAAAACAACGACTTGATTATCCTGAATCATCAAGAAAACAAAGATTTGTTTATCCTGGATCATCAGGAAACAAATATCTAAGTTTATCCTGGATTATCAGAAAAACAAACACTTGTAATGTTTATCCTGGATCATCAGGAAAACAAAGACTTGATTATCCTGGATTATCAGGAAAACAAAGACTTGTTTATCGTGGATCATCAGGAAAACAGACTTGTTTATCCTGGATCATCAGGAAAACAAAGACTTGTTTATCCTGGATTATCATAACAAAAGTAACCTGACAAACAAGCACAGCATTGANTTTATCAACCTCGTATCCAGGAGTGATGGCGATGCCAGTAACATGCCAACGTATCCCGGGGAACGTCAACACGGTTACGACACGGCACACCACAGTAATTTAGCAAACAGTCACACGCCAACTGAGTACGATACAGCACTAAACTCAAAGAACACACCGGACTCGTCCGAGTCTTAAAGAAAGAGCAAAAATTCTGGCAAAATGTTCTAAAGAAAACGTATAATCTATAAATAGACACAATCTAAGGAGGCGAGCATACAATTACTTTACAAGAAACTTTAAAGACAGCATCTATATGGGAAGGTTGTTCATGTCTAATGGAAATCTATGTAAAAGAATTGATTTCAAAGCGTAACGGATGTCTGCCAGGTCTATCACATCCAACTGCCGTAAATACTAGAGGCAGCTCTCCACATGGGAATTCTCGTAGAAGGCTCCTTAGAGGCAGCTCGACATACGTGTGCATAACACCCCATAGCCCTTCTAGGGCCGAGGGATAAAAACTATGGGCAGGCATTTGTCTCCGTGTAAAGGAAACCAATAGAAAGATCGCGCAGCGGCCCGACTCCGACTTCAACTACGAGAATGAATTGCAGTCCGCTATTGACATCCTTGATAAAAACAATTTGATAAACGTTTTCAATTCATCAAACACCATAAACTAAAGGCAGAAAAATTTGGCCTTACTAATCAGAAGTGCGGATAAATAATGAATATTGAAGTCGTAATCCTAGTCGTTTTGACTTGAAACACGACTATATTTGCGATTTATGTGCACTACCGATTACGAGTCAAAATTATTCTGCCAAGTTATGGCATTTTACGATTTGAAAACGTCTATCAAATCGTTTTTATCGAGGATGTCTACAACGGACTGCAATTCATTCTGGTAGTTGAAGCCGGAGTCGGAAAGCTGCGCAACATATCTATTGACGGTGAATTGCTCATTCAGAGCCAACCTGCACAAGAAAACTCGCGCATGGAACAGCCCATGAGAATTTACTTTATAAAAGATTGATTTGGGGGAGTTATATATTATATACAGTTGCCTGTGTCTGTCATGTCCCGTTTCTACAGCTAGGACCCGGCTTATGAAAATTTATTTTCTGAAAGTTCATTTCAAAGATCTGCAGTTCTCAAATCCTAATTGGAGAAAGAGAGTCATGTGGGTCTCAAATTTCATCAGGGACGTACATGTAGAATGGGTACATTCTCAAACGGCCCAGGAGCTTCTAGTTCTTTTTCCTCTTCTTTTGAAAAACATTACGGAGACCCAGTGACCTAACAAATAAACCAGGGGGCTGCAAGTGAACTATAAAACAAGTAAAACCCCTTTCATGCTCTCATAATGACTTAGCAAGACATATGACGTGCATCATAAAGAAATGGCAAAGCTTTGACCGTTTTGTAAGAAATGATAAAAAATTGAAGTACGAATATTAAGAAACTGATCTTTATGGCAGAAATGGTAGTTATGTATGGATTGCAGCTGGCTGAGGATGACATTTTTTTTCGTTTTTACACACCGGGGCATGCGTAGCGACACAGCAGAGAATTTATCATTTCCATCGCAGGCTGCCATTTTGGTTGTTGACGAAACTCATGCATGTGCATCAACCAGGCGGGCAAAATGTAGACATGTTGGCGTTCCAAAATTTGCCGAACGGGTTGATGCGTTAAATGTGTAATTTTCGTCAACAGCCAAGATGGCAGCCTGCGTTAAAAACGATGAATATTTTACACTAAGCTGATGAAACAACGCTTCGTACTAACACGCTAACGCTTTCACATCTACGGTGTTCACTTCATGCGGACTGGCGTTGACGTCGCAAGTCCATCCACCACCAGGTTAGTCGAGTTATATTCATGCATCGTGTGTATAAAGCCACCATGCGATAGAAGGGTGCATAGCCACTACCAACCTCACCCCAATGTCCTTGAGGTCATCAAATTCATTCGCTTCCGTTGAAAATTTTTGAACGAAAAATTCTTCATGCAGGACTTAATTTTCTACCACATGTATAAATGCTAAGAAAAGCCACGAACAGTCACAACAAAAATCCTGCAATTTTTTAATTTTTCAAACATATTCAAATGACACGGTCGACAAGCCGTGCGTGACGAATGCCTCATTACAATGATGTGCCACAAATGTCGAGGTCAGCATCTACGAAGGTCAACGTCTCAAGGTCATGTGCATGAGAGTGAGGCTGGCGTAAAACACAGTGTTAGAAGTGTGGAGTGTGACATGCAGAGGTAACGAGGAAACTAAAAGAGTACTAATAGAGTGTATTAATAACATCCTTTTCCAAAAAACCCACCAGGTTTTGTGTCAACTTCGCTAGAAAGTACTAATAAAAGAAAAAAGAGAAAACGACGAAATGGATAAAACTAAACTCGTACATTTTTCTGTGCACGAAGCGGCGACAACATTTATCAGTTTTTAATCTCCGTGCCGCAAAAAACCTTCCAATCAGGCGAAGGTAAAGTTTCAAGAAAAACACGCCCGCGGTAAGGTTTTCTCCGGCGACAGATAGAATTGTCCGAGATACGTGAATTGTCTGACTACTAACTGTACTTATTTATATTCTACTCATTTTCATTACGAATACAGACTCTAACTTCATGCAGAATCAAACAGGATTGGAAAATAATCGCCTGATATTCGTTCGTGGGTCTCATGCTCAAATGCAATTACTCTCCATTCCACTTTCGAGTGAGGCTAAGTTTATCAACGATAGCTCCGCGACGGCTGGGTGAAATTTGACATACCATACATCAACTGATTTGTCTTTTTTGCCGCTACAGCCATCATCACTGTCATTTTCCCTATAAACGTGACGTCAAAAAGTTCTTTCACCAATAGCAGTTCGGGTTTATGGCCGAAATGGCGGCCATTTTGATGTGACACAATGCATTGCGCATGTGTAAACTGCACTGAACACCATGGCGAAATGAAATGGGTTTTGAGAAACGGATCCGTTATGTCGGCCTTACGCGAAAAATGAAGATAGCAGAAAGATACCGACAAGAAAGACAAGTCAATTGATGTACAGTTTGTCAAATCTGACCCAACCCTTGCGGAAATATCGCTCATAAACCACGCGCCACTCGAAAGTGTAACGGAGAGTAGTAAGGCAAAAATAAACTCATACGGCAACGAAATTAAAATCTCTGATTGTCATATCAACCTAGATTTGGGTGCAGCCACCAGCTAAAACCAGCAATTTTTTAATCCGCTACCAGACTAGGGACAAATATACACATGCAACGAGACTGTTTCTTTTTAATTATCAAATGCTGATTTTCTAGTTAATGAATTCCAACGATTTCTGAAAGTCTTTAACTCGCAGAAAATGACCCAATTTTGATGAGAATTGACGTTTACATTGTGACGCAGTATTGAGCGCTTGGGGCTCAGACCAATGGGACAATTCATCGATGAAGATGTGCCGATATCGCACTTTTCTTAGTCCACAGACAACTACAGTCAACTGACCAATCAGCTGACTCAAACCTGCCAACCTGACCTTTATCACCAAAGCTTACAGGCAAATAAGAAATCTGACAAAATAATTACTTCAAGTTAACTTTACCATGACCATCTTGGAATTCGGGGGCCAAGATAATAGATAGGTTGTGCAGTTTTCCGACTCCGACTCCGTCTTCAACAACGAGAATGAACTGCAGTCCGCTGTAGACATCCTTGATAAAAACAATTTGATTGACGTTTGCAAATTGTAAAATGCCATAACTTTGTGGCAGAATAATTTTGACTCGTAATCGGAAGTGCACGTAAATCACAAATATTGTAGTCGTGTTTCAAGTCGTATTAACGACTAGGATTACGACTTCAATATTCATTATTTATCCACACTTCCAATTTATAAGGAAATATTTTTCTGCCTTCAATTTATGGTGTTTGACGAATTGAAAACTTCTATCAAATCATTTTTATCAAGGATGTCTACAGCGGACTGCAGTCGGAAAGCTGCGCAACCTCTCTAATGGGTGGATTTGACTGTGCTGTGATACATTCTACTAATTGCGAGGTTGTCTCAAATCATTTCAAGACAAACAGAGATCCTGGAGTGAAAAAATAATCTCAAAAGCCATTTTGACTCTCATGGTAGCCGAGAGTATCAGGTTCCAGCTGACTGACTTCTGCTGATTTCTTGGTGTAATGTCAATAAATTTGATGATACAGAAAAAAATTGTAACTGACTAGAGAAAAAAAATCGAAATATTATTGCAGACCTATTAATAAAGGTGACGAAATACTTTTTTGCGAAAGGGAGATGCAAAAATTTCAACAAAAATTCTCAAGCTACAAAATTTCATAATCAAATCTAAATAAATATTTATTCGTACGTAATAGTGCCAACTTAAATTAAATGTGACTGCATGTGATCTGGCGGGAATTAATTATACAAATATTATGAACGACCCTTCACCCGCACAATATCAAAATGGCCAAAATAGACAAAAACGCACAATTTTAACATCAAAATGTTGTCGGGTTTTCCAGGCTCACTACGGCCTATGGCTGCGGTGCAAATAAGGCATCTAGCAAATGGAAAATAAGGATAACAGCGTGAGAACAGAACTGCAGCCTTCTTAAAGAAAACTGCGTAGTTATTAAAGAAAACTGCATAGTTATCAATCATGAGAGACAAACTAAAACAGCCAGGCACAATTGAAAATAAATTCCGAAATTATAGACATTCGATATTATTGGAATTATTTCTGAGTCATGCTTGTGAAATTTATTAGTGAGGTTTTGCAAATCTGACGAAACACGAAGTACGAAATACGAAATTCAACTTCATTTCCGTGATGTAATGTATTTCAGAAGATGGTTGGTACCACAAATATCGCCTGCTGCAAGAGCGTCTTTTAGCATATCATGTAAGACCGTGAGAGTTATGGAACATGTACATCTTGAATTTTTTAATTTCCACTTCGCATCTACGGAGTTAAAACGAAAGATAAATTTCAAAGTTTAATATACACCGTAACTCTATCGGTCTAACGTCATACGCTAAGAAGCTTTTGCAGCAGGCGATATTTGTGGTAGCAACCATCTCCTGAAATACATTACATCATGGAAATGAAGTCCAATTTCGTATTTCATACTTCCGTGTTTCGTCAGATTTGCGAAACCTCACTATTAACTGACAATACATGTGGGAACGAAAGAATATGTTAAAAAAACTGCACGATTATTCGGGGTGTTTAATAGTTAGTATCGTCATGCAAAAAATAAAAGGTCACATATGAATATTTCAACAGGTTCAATTAGTTCATGGGATTGGCTGGTTGCCATAGCAACTGATCTGGCATTTATGGCGATGGATTTCTATTTCATATTTCTGTATCCTTAAGTAGCACCTGAAGTACACCGTGATGTGGTTTTCATCGGTGATTAGGTTATAGCCTCATTTGACATCTGCTACAGATGATGACGTCATGAATGATGTAATGACATCAGGAATGACGTCAAGATAACTCGTGCCTACAGGCAGCTTCTCTAATGATGTGCTGACANTTTCTCCCAATAGGCGGCGCACTACCTAATCCTTCACCGAAAATGGGTCATTTCCTGATCTTGTTGCAGGCTACCAGAAATCAAGAAGCACATTACTGTAAACCCAAAATATTTGAAGCCGTTAAATTCAGCATCGAGTAGAAATCAATTTTGGTCACCATTCAATCTAGTTTTACAGGTACTTCAAAAATTTTTATGCCATTTTATTTCTCAATTTTTGGGTAACCAAAAATGCGAAAAAAATAAAAGGCATGCAAATATTTCAGGGTTTACAGTACATTGCATATCATCAGCTAGTAAACAAGTGAATTCTGAGCTCGGCTGGACTTGCCAAACATGACCAATTAATGACAAGGTTAATTGAATACATCATGACATGACAGATGTCAATCAAACTAAAATTCAAACTATCACTTTATGGACATTTCCCCATGGTAACACCAGACTTCAAGTAAGTGAAATGAAATGGTCCATGGACCATGTGCTCACCTGGGTGAATGCACCAGAAGAATAAATGACAAATGTTAAATCGAAATATTCCAGGGCAAGCCTTGAATTCCAGGGTTTGTTCTACTCATTGCCAACGGTTGCTTCGAGTCGTCTTCAGTCGTCTTATTAATCATATACGGTAATCATATTATGATTAATATGATACTGAAGACGACTAGAAGCAACCCTTGGCAACGAGTAGAACAATGAGCAACTGGCTGGAACTAGCGGCAACTATAGCGTTGCCGGTGCCTGTACATCGGCCTGTTTGAGCATCTGGTCAGTTGCTGCTTGTTCCAGGTAGTCGCCAACCGTTGCCGGAAACGCCATTGCCGGTAGTTGCTTCCAGTCGCAAGGTCGATGTACGCTAGGCTTAAGGAATCTACTAGTCAGTTCCTGCCTAGTCAATCTCACTGTCTGGTCGACTCAATTGCTTCCTGCAATCAACAAATGCTCGAGTAGTAATTTTACTAGTCAGCTGATGCCTCGTCAATTTCCCTACCCGGTTTACCCAATTGCTTCCAGCAATCAACAAATACTCTTGGTCGAATTTGCAAGTCCAGCGAGCCGAGGACAATAATATTAAATATGAGATGCAGAACTATGAGACTGAAGGTCTTGTGAATGCTACTTACATGGTACGCTTTGTCCTGGGTGAAGCAAGCAATTGGAAAAAAACAATAAAACAAGCCGTTAGTATAAAAGCGATATAAATACAAGCAATGGGTTAACTACCCCCCAGGTTTCAGCGGACAAAACTTTCTGTTGAAGTTTTCTAAAAGCCTCGGAAATGAAATTGAAAAAAATTCAAGAAACGTTCTTCAGACGGTTCATAGGAACAACATTTCTTGAAATAATTTTCAATCATATACACATGGGGAAAACTTTGACAGAAGATGCCGTCTGCTGGACTCCAGGGACAAACGAGTCAATG
Organism: Notospermus geniculatus; assembly: GCA_002633025.1. NCBI lineage: Eukaryota > Metazoa > Nemertea > Pilidiophora > Heteronemertea > Lineidae > Notospermus > Notospermus geniculatus. The sequence continues at coordinate 30,995 of NMRB01001716.1, read as the reverse complement.
GTGAGTGGAAATTTTGCTGCATGTATGTACAGCACTGAAAACCATACAAGATGAAGCATTCATCTCTGACGTATTCCTGTCTTACGCCTGGTTCATTCCTTCTTGGCTCAAAAATTGATTGGTGCTTTGACTATCAAATGTGACCTGTGAAAGCAAAATGAGTCGGAATGCACACAGAAGAAGGCTCAAGGTACATCAACGGATTGTTGATTTCAGGATTGTCTGCCCATTGTTAAATTTGACTTTGTCCATTTCATTGTTCTCTGGTGTCATCTTGGGTCTTCTTTCCAGTGCATTTCGACTCATGTTGCTGTCACGGGTCACAAATACTTCACAAACTTTCTGCTGCTTAGCAGCAAATTTCTAAATTACAAAATTATGTACTAAAGCATTTAATTCACTAAGGCATGGTAGGCCCCACGCCTGCAGCACACGTGGCAGTTTACTTGTGCAGGCAATTATTATGGCAGCCACAAAAGTCACCAACAGTGCTGTGGCTGACAATGGCAAGTGGCAAGAGAAATCCACTGCAAAGCAAGAGTTGTCAAGCATCAAACCAGTTATTTGGCAAGAAAACTGCCTCTTTAACCGTTTAGGCCCTCTATTAATGGCCGCAGACGGCTGCCTTGAAAATCCTCCGACATCCTATATTTTCAGCCATATACATGTATGACGACTCAGACATAATATGCGTAGGCCGGCACTGGCCGCCGGGGGATTTTCAAGGCGGACGTCCACGGCCGTTCAGGGGTTTTGGTTGATAGCAAACATCAGACGTATGAATTACGAGATATTTGCTGAAAACCTCCCAGGTGGTCGCGGGTTCACTGAACATACGTAACAAAATATTGAGGGACTAAAGGGTTAACACTGCTTGACAAAACAGGTTGCGTTGTTTGCACCCCAACACGCAACAAAAATTGCCAGCACCAAAAGATGCTTTTAGAGCACGAGAACTTGCCATGTGTACTGCAAACTTGAATTCTTTCCTACAGCCAAGGATTGGCAATATTTTTTGCTAGTCTTGGGGCAGAGAGAGGATGAGGATGAGGATTAGCTACATGAAGCTGGAAACAATGGTTGACTGTTCTGTGTTACTACAAAATGCGTAAAATATTAATGCAAATGGAAACATGCAAAAAACAATGTAATCAGCTAACATTAGTCCTTTTGTGAACTCTGTAATACGGCTATGATTGTACGTACATGTACACTACACTTAGGCCTGTATGCATAAAGGTGGAATAAGCTTATTCCAGGTACAGCGTCACTTTATACATGTACATGTAACGTTAGGTTGTACCTGGAATAACCTTATTCCACCTTTATGCATTCGGGCCCAACTAGTCAGTTTAGATCAGCCTACATGCTAACTTAATGCACTGCAGTCCTGGGGCCTGTTTCATAAAGTGACTTTAAGCTAATGGTACCTAGTGACTTTCAGCTAATGGCACCAAGGGGCGTGCTGCCCCTTGGTGCTGGCGATTGATGCCTTATGCGAGGGTCCGTGGGTTCGATTCTGGTAGGAAGCAATGTCTTTCACCTTAGAAACTCGATTTCTATTTCATATTCGGTACCTTTAACCAAATGGAAAATGCATTGAAGTTCATGGTACCATTAGCTTACAGTAACTTTATGAAACAGGCCCCTGGAAATTACTTCATATGTGACCCTCCACAGCAAAAACCAGTCGCAGGTCGCTGAGAAGGTGAGTTGCAACCAACAAAGATGACACCAGGAGAGAATGGAAGAAATAGAGTTGCAACCAACAAAGATGACACCACGAGAGAATGGAACAAACAGATTCTTTCAGATTTCATAGCAGACAGACAATATTGAAACTGACAAACATTTGGTCTCAACCTGCCAAGCTAAGAGCGACATGCGACTGGTTTTGCTTTGGAGGTCACATGTGTTGCCAAGCTGAGCACAAGGCCAGTGGCCCCGTGTTAATTTCATCAGGTACTGGCAGGGCATAGGGTATATTTCACCAGTACCTGCTGAAATGTGAAATATGCCCGATGCCCCTACCGGTACCTTGTTTTTCTTGTGTTAGAACTGGCCAAATATTGATGAAATGGTATCAATTTTTCAAAATTATTCCTTATCGGAGAGTTAACATGGTTAAATGAACTGAGACAGGGAAGATTGCTCACAACCAGCAACGCCCATTGGTGGACTCAAATCATGTCAGATTTCTGAGATATCCTCATATTACAGCACAACAGCTAGTAACATTATTATGCACTGACAGACAGACAGACACAATTAGAATTCTTCCTGGACGCCAACTAATTAACTTGGGTCATGTCAGATGAATCTATACCTAGAATTATCATCAAAATCAATATTTTTAGCGGGGTATAACTCAAGTTAATCGCCTTGGGCGGCACTTGTCAGACATGGTTTACACAATTTATTCACTGTTTTATGATCTTGTTTCACTTCTGAAACTGAGTTTGTGGAGTATAAACCCTATTTCCACAACAACGGACTGCGACTTCAACTACCAGAATGAATTGCAGTCCGCTATGGACATCCTTGATAAAAACGATTTGATAGACGTTTTCAATTTATCAAACACCATAAATAGAAGGCAGAAAAATTTGGCCTTATAAATCAGAAGTGCGGATAAATAATGAATATTGAAGTCGTAATCCTAGTCGTTACGACTTGAAACACGACTATAATATTTGCGATTTACGTGCACTACCGATTACGAGTCAAAATTATTCTGCCACAAAGTTATGGCATTTTACGATTTGCAAACGCCTATCAAATAATTTACAGCGGACTGCAATTCATTCTCGTAGTTGAAGCCGGAGTCGGAGTCAGAAAGGTACTAAACCTCGCTATTTTCTGTCACACTAGTACTAGTCCGACTTGGAATTGAATGTGGCATCTCGGAGGTGACAGACGCTTAATGCCCCCACTGCCCCACTCCAACAGCTCATGATAGATTGGTACGATCGCAATACTTATCTCATTATCATCATCATCTATCTATTCTTGAACCAAACGGTGTCATCACGGAATCAAAACGGGCATTGTTTACTTGGCAGCCGTCCACCGTCTGACGTCAATCAGGAACCCCACTGCGACAACACGATTACACCAATAATGCCAATTCAACTTGTTTTTCCACGATTGATGGGGTTATTGCATGATTAATGCCCACTACCCGTGATGTAAGGTCTGGCCATGTCACTGATACCCTGCATTGAATCTGTTTTTCATGCTAAACCAATTGCTACGTTTGTTTCTGATGTCATCTCGTTTCGTATGCAAGGCCAAGCTCCAACTGATGACAGACCTTATGCCTAAAGCTTCGGTTACACCTGTCCAAAATACCCGTTTTTCCAGACCCGTGCCAAACCCGTGTGTACGAAAAGCACGACGAGAGTCGCACTGCTACATTGTAGTTAAGTAGCACAGCGACGGGTGCGCTGCATGCACTGACTCTTCGGTCATTTCTGTATTGGCACACATTGTTGGAGGCATGAAAACGACGTCACTTAATGGCGGCGCCATCTGTAGCCGTGCTAAGAACTAACGAAAACACGGGGATTTGGAAAAACACGGCGAGCTTGCCATGTTCCAAAAGCCTGTATTTTTCAGACACGGGTTTCTTAAAGCCCGGCAATTCATAGGTGTGACCGCAAAAAACTCGGGGATTTTATGTAGTGTAACTAAGGCCTAAAAGGTAAGTACATGTAATGCATTGTCATTGTGCACTCTTTGAACTTTGGAATACAGTCTATGACAAACTAGTCACATTCCGACTTCAAATTTACCCTTAGTGGAACTCTCCACAGCGAGTGCGATCAGTGGAGGAAGGAAAACCACATCAATGCGCATGCGTGCAGGTAGGATGAATCCGGATTCGGGTCTCATTTGTGTTTAGACGAGAATTTTAATCTGGTCGTATGTGGTCTAATGCGGTCGAATGTGGATTCGGGACCAGCAAAATTGGTGGTTCATTTTAAGTCCACATTGGACTGCATTCAGGGTAGCATTTACACGCAAGAGTTTTGAACCACAATCGGATTCAATCGGATCGCATGTGGATTTTTGCCTGTCGTCTAAACGGCCCAATTGGAACCTTATCCCAACTCAAGCATTAAAAGACCTAACAATGCAGGCCTATCGTGTGTACACTACCCACGGGAGGGTATAAATTTCCTTGGCCCATTTAACACAACTTGAAAACATAGGTACAGTTCATTCATGAAAATCAGGGCAGTATGACCTCAAAACTACTACTATTGAATTCTACTACACACAAATATGATTTATTGTCAATAATAATATTGCAAAGGGGCTGGGCAGAAATGAAGGGTTGTTACAAGTTCGGCATAACTCTAAAACTACTGCTTCGATTTGCTTGAAACTCGCACAGATGATGCTTTTTACTGAATGATTAACAATTATGATGACACAAAAATAATTGCATTGCTCATTACTAATTAGGGAGACAATGCCAGATTTCAGAGGCCCAGAAAGACAAGGAATACTCATTATTTCACCGCAGAATTTCACCTGGGCCTATGTCACGTAAAATGCTAACAATGTTGTGTGATAGAGTTAATTGTTTTAATCCTTTTCTACAAAAAAATGTATTTTAGATTTTTGGTTCAAATGCCTAACCTCTGCAAGTTCAGCAAGCTTATACAAAGCCCTTCTAACCAATGTGAAAACTGACCACAGGCCTGAAACCACTCACAATTCACCGGGAATTGACTCAATCAAACTTGATTTCACATGAATTACCTTTTGGTTGGAATTGAAGTGTGCATTTTCAATGGGTCATTTTGGGTGACATCACCAATTCCCAGGCCTGTGGTCAGTTTCTGACTGCTTGAATGGCTTTGTAAACCTTGCTCAACTTGCAGTGTTGGCCATGTCAACCAAAAATGTAAAATACCATTTTCTTGTAGAAAATAATTAAAATAATTAACAGACGTCACACAAACTTGTTAGCATTTTACATGACACAGGCCCAGGTGAAATTCTGCGGTGAAATAATGACTATTTCTCGTCTTTCTAGGCCTCCAAAATCTGGCATTGTCTCCCTAATTTAATTAGTAAAGAGCAATGCAATTGTTTTTGTGTCATCATAGTTGTTAATCACTCAGTGCCAAGCATCATCTATGCAAGTTTCAGGCAGATCGAAGCAGTAGTTCAAGAGTTATGCCGAACTTGTAACAACCCTTCATTTCTGCCCAGCCCCTTTAATATGATTTAACATACAGCTTAACTGCCAACAAAGCGTGAAATGATGAATATAAAGTGAGCAAGCAATTTAAAGCTTTACTCGTTTTGCCAGAATTAGAGGGTCGGTTAAAATATTCATGGTTATGATTTAAAAGTTAAAGTTGGGGTTTATAGTCTGATATCAACAACGGTAGAGGTGTCATCTGACTTTACACTTTAACCCCAGTCTATCCTGAAACCTTTCAGTAGAACTCTGATGAGCTGCTCAGGGGTAAAAGGCAAAGTATGATATGGGTGGAGTATGAACGACATAGAACTTTCCAAATTACATGAGGGTTAAGTCTTCAACACCCTTTATGGATATGGCCCTATGTGTTCAAATCCTAAAGCCTGCCGCACACTGGAGCTATCTGCTGAGCAAAAAGTCATTCGCGATAGTTTGCTCAGCAGATAGCTCGCGTGTGTGCGTAATTTCGGTGAGTTTTTTGCCTCGCGAGGCAGAAAGCTCGCGTGTGCACGTTTTTTTCGGTTATCTGCTGAGCAAATGGTCTCGAATGACTTTTTGCTCAGCAGATAGCTCCAGTGTGCGGCAGGCTTAAGAATGCAAACTTTACATTTGATAAAATGGGTCGTATGAATAAAGACTAGCAAATGTTTTTACTTGAATTCTGCAATACAAATGCACTAGGCAATGCTGTACAAATCTGAAGTAAAAGCATTTGCTTGTCTTTATTCATATGACCCCTTGTCACCAGGTTTACCCAATTGCCACAAGCAGTCAACTTATGTACTTCATGCAATTTGCAAGTCCTAAGGAATCTACTAGTCAGTTCATGCCCAGTCAATTTCACTGTCTGGTTGACTCAATTGCTCGACTGCAATCAACAAATGATCCGAACAAGGCGCACGCTGGGCGTGGCGAATAACCAGGTTTTCGAAGTGGCGGCGTGAATAGCAGTTTTCCTGTTTTCACATTTAGCCCCCTATTGGCCAAACCTTGAATCGAATGATGCTGAATATCGAAAGGAAACAATGTCTACTCACAAGCAACATGTCCACAAAGTTTCACAAGAAAATCTGAAGTCGTTCCCATGTTATAACACTTCGATGATTTTTCGGGTAACGCTGCCTGGCGGCCATATTGGATGTGCGATCGGCCCGAAACTTCGTATTTCAGAGGGTATCCCTCTAGTACACATTTATGCAAGGTATGAAATGGCTAGGTGAGAAAACGACGACACGTGCCAAGTTCGTAACTTTTGCCGAACTTTGACCTCTGTGACCTTGAAAAGTAGGTCAAATGAAAAACCCGGGTATTATGTTATGTATCGTCATTAGATATACCAATGATAAAAATTTGGTGACGTTCCGTCCATTCATTCAGGAGAAATAGCACTTTTCCTGTTTTCACATTTAGCCCCCTATTGGCCAAACCTTGAATTGAATGATGCTGAATATCGAAAGGAAACAATGTCTACTCACAAGCAACATGTCCACAAAATTTCACAAGAAAATCTGAAGTCGTTCCCATGTTATAACACTTCGATGATTTTCGGGTAACGCCGCCTGGCGGCCATATTGGATGTGCGATCGGCCCGAAACTTCGTATTTCAGAAGGTATCCCTCTAGTACACATTTATGCAAGGTATGAAATGGCTAGGTGAGAAAACGACGACACGTGCCAAGTTCGTAACTTTTGCCGAACTTTGACCTCTGTGACCTTGAAAAGTAGGTCAAATGAAAAACCCGGGTATTATGTTATGTATCGTCATTAGATATACCTATGATAAAAATTTGGTGACGATCCGTCCATTCGTTCAGGAGAAATAACAGTTTTTGTGTTTTCACATTTAGCCCCCTATTGGCCAAACCTTGAATCGAATGATGCTGAATATCGAAAGGAAACAACGTCTACTTACAAGCAACATGTCCCAAAAATTTCAAAAGAAAATCTCAAGTCGTTTTTAAGTTATCAGGCGGACAAGAGAAAAGCAGACGCCCGGACGCCCGACCGCCCGACCGCCCGGACGCCCGACCGCCCGCCACTTTCGGTAATTTAATAACCAGGACTTTCTTCGAAAACCTGGTTAAAAAGCACAAATTGCAGAAAATTGAAGGGAAAGATGAGGATAGGCCGATAACATCAAAGAAACTATGGGGATTTACATCAAGAATTGCATCCATCGCTGAAGACTAAAGCTGTCATTTATAATAACGATCAATACAAAAAGATGAATTGTCAAGAAATTAGGTATTTGGCCATGCAATTCCACGTCAACTTGCCAAGTTGGGGAATATAACTGAAGGGCTAACTACAGGTCAGGCACTTCTCCACCAATGCTGCTGGATACTCACGTATTCCGAACAAACCTTTGAAACTGACATTGAAATTGCCAATGGAAAACAATGACATTGAATGCCTCCTACTCACATTGACTTTTTATAGAGAGGTTGCGCAGTGGCCCGACTCCGACTTCAACTATGAGAACGAATTGCAGTCCGCTATGGACATCCTTGATAAAAACGATTTGATAGAAGTTTTCAATTTGTCAAACACCATAAATTGAAGGCAGAAAAAGGTGTATCCCCATTTCGCCTACCCCCATTTCGCCTACTCACCATTTCGCCTACAAAAACTCCCCATTTCGCCTACTCCCCATTTCGCCTACTCCCCATTTATTTCGCCTACTCTCCATTTCGCCTACTCTCCATTTCGCCTACTCCCCATTTCGCCTACTCTCAGTTTTAACAATGAATTTGGAAATTTTTGTTGTAGGGATTTCTTTTTAAAAAAAAAATTTGGCCTTATAAATCGGAAATGCGGATAAATAATGAATATTGAAGTCATAATCCTCGTCGTTACGACTTGAAACATGACGATAATATTTCCGATTTACGTGCACTTCCGATTACGAGTCAAAATTATTCTGCCACAAAGCTATGGCATTTACAATTTGCAAACGTCTATCAAATCATTTTTATCAAGGATGTCTACAGCGGACTGCAATTCATTCTGGTAGTCGAAGCCGGAGTCAGAAAGCTGCGCAACCTCTCTGTTATTCCTTCTGCCACCAAAATATGACGCCAACTTCAGCAGAAAACCATGCGAATTGCGCCTGATACTGGGGCAGCACCGCTCCTTTTAGTGGAGAAATAACCTGACCAAGTAAATACAATGAAAGCAGAAGCCAAGAATCTCACCTCCACCTTCGTCAGTTTTCTTTTTCTTCTTCTTTTTGTCTTCCTTGGCCTCCTCGCCGTGCGACGCCCCGAGTAATGCGAAGATGATACCCGTCTGAGAATTGAGGCCGACAGCCGTCACCAACATCTTAGCACTTCCCTCCATCACGTGGGTACCTGGAAAAATTGCCGTTGTCAATCTTGTTAAATATTCATGAGTTTAGAATGTGGCAAAGAGATGAGGACAGCGCAGCGGGGTTTTGCTGGAGGTGTGTCTGAGAAGAATGGCGTTTTGGGCAGTCAGACAGGGTGACGAAATGAAACACCAGCACCGTCATCTGTGAGTAATAAGGTTCAATGCCTGGTCAGACCCACTCCTCATGTTCAGCCACGATGACTTTGACGAATCTAACAAATCAGGGCTGACCACACAGAAAGTCCGATAGTACTACTGGCGCCTATTGGCAGTTAGTTGTAATGCATTTTCCCATTAAAGCCGCACAGTATGCACCGCTAATCACTTCCAGTTCGGCCGAAATTTAGTGCAACCTCATTTACAGGTGTGCGTAATGTATAGAACCATAGAACCACACATTATAGCATTATCCTGTATCGAGGTTCGAGGAATCCCCTTCGGGAATCCCCAATGCTGCGTGTAGTCTTGCGCAGCCAGCCGTTTCGTTCCACAGTACTGCTAAACGGATTCCCAGATTCGAAACAGCGGCTGGATGACCGAGACTATGCTCGCTGATTATGACCCATCTGTCTATACTCTGCGGCTTTAACTAAACCACCGATAGGTACCGAAAGCATTGTCGGACTTTCTGTGCGGTCGGCCCTGGTCAGCTATCACAATTCACATCTGGACTTTTGCTTTCTTTCTTCATCTGTCCCTAGGTTTGACTTCTATCAAGTTGTCTGATGCCATGGCATGGAAATAAATTGAAGAGAATTTGAAGAAACATTCTTCAGACGGTTGATAGGAACAAAGTTTCTTCAAATATTTTTGAATCAAAACCATAGGAATGGAGAAAATGCCGACAGATGATACCACCTGCTGGACTCCGGGGGGTGACGAGTTACCTGACAAGAGATTAGGGTCCGTGTTCTCTCCTTTCTTGACGTGGTCAGATTCACCGGTCAGTGAACTCTCATCGATCTTCAGATCATTGCTCTGAATGACTACGCCGTCTGCTGGGAGGAGATCACCTGGGAAGACAAATGTTTTATTTGTAGACTCAGAAAATAACAGGAATCGAAGCCCGGTGGTCGAGTGGTTAGCGCGTTTGACTACCAAACTGTACAATGGGGTCGGCGCGGGTTCGACTCCGGGCGAAGGCATGTACAAAAAGTTGTGAAACATTAATGCAGGGTTGGGACTAAAAGCCGTGGTCCCTTGTACCTGAGTGTCTATGCCAGGGCAAGTAAAAGACCCAACACAGGTGGACAGTAGCCTGTAGTAGACTCCATACCTCCGGCAAAAATCCAACAGGGTTACGACGCCGGTAATGATATGATATATAGAAAATTTAAAGGGACACTAGAGGCAGCTTGCCATTAGGCTACTAACAGTACTTCCACTATGCAACAGATGGTGCTAGTATTAACCATGAACTCATGAATAGACTCTATCACTCCAATAGAGCGCAGCACCTGACGGGTAGCTCGCTAGGCCTTCAGCGTCACGACGTCCCGTGCCCCATTCTGAACGCCATGACGTCACTCAAAAAACCTCCACTTGTTACAGCGATCATGACGTCGTCTCAAGTCAAGATGTCATGGAATGAGTACGGGACGTCGTGACGCTGTATTACCCGTCAGGTGCTGCGCTCTTTTGGAGTGATATCGTCTATTGTGAATCAAATGTTGACATTGATGAAATTTTACTTCAAAAGTGATGCCCAAGTCAATTTTATCGATGAAATTCAACATGTTCCCACTTGAATTTTCATTTGAAAACATTCAGATACACCGAGTCAGTCCGAAACTTGATGATGGACGTTTAAAATTTGAAATTCAATGGACTACTTCAGGTACCGGTATATTAGGGCTAGAAGTAGGGTGAAGTTTCAGAATTAAATGGCATATAAGGTTGGCTTGACTTTCGACATCATAGCTTTAAAGCCTCACTGTACTGAATTCAGAAAGTGCTTACATCCTCCGATGTTAGTGTAGTGTAAAATGTACTACGGTCAATGTGGATACATTACAGCTTTGCCTGCTGTTTTTTCAATGTGTGCTGAAAACTATGCATTGATTTTGTTAAGTACGTATCATGCAAGCATTTTTGGGACCTTCAGGAGGCTATGAGACCTCTACCTGCAGACTCCTATCACTTTGAAAATATCGTAAAATTCAAACTGTGAGGTTTTATCTGAGCTGTTCGTCAGGGATTAGTTCCGCCGGTTCCTCATTCCTTACCATATTTAATTTGACAGATGTCTCCGACCAAGATGTCCGATACCGGCAACTGAACCACATTACTAGCACGGATGACGGCAATCTGGTGCTCGTGCTCGATCTTGCTCTGCAGACCACGGAACTGTTTCTCCTTCCGCCAGTCGTTGAAAGCTGTGACCAGGACCACGACGCAAACGGCGACCAGGATGGCGACGCCCTCAATCCAGCCAGCCTCCGACTCGGAATCATCAGCACCCACTGAAATAAGAAACGATAAAATAGTGACCGAACATGGCCTTCCAGATCAGGGACCACTATGGTCATCTTCTCAAAAATCATCCAAAGTCTTGAGCAGAGAATTCTGGACGGAGCTTCTAAAAAATGACGAATTCTGTGGCAAATTTTTTAAGAAAGCAGGTTCGTTTTAGTCTCAATGGACACTCAACGCACAGAACGTCAGTCACTCAGAGGCACCAGTCATCATGTCAATAAAACACCAGTTGACAATCTGACACTCAATGCACAAGACGTCAGTCACTCAGAGGCACCAGTCACGTCAATAAAACACCAGTTGACAATCTGACACCATCAGAGTTTACTTCACATAACTAGAGATTGAACCATGCTGTTAAGGAAGGGGGTCTCATAGTTCAACACGAAATATGGACTGCCTTACAGCTTAGCTAAGCAGATCTGATATTTCAATGCGTATATATTAATGGGGAACTGGGAACTGGGATTAAATCCTTCCACAGCGCTGAAGGCCCATCCTGGACATTTTATGCCACTGTTTTACGATTTACACAGGGAAATGGACATTTTCTGTGGATTAGTCATATTATCTGAGTACCATCCGTTTCCCTGTAAAAATCGTATTATGCCGCATGAAACACTCAAATGGGCTCATACGGGGAATGGCAGAACTTGTAGAATCTGTGAATAAAACCACCGTTAAGGATTCCAGAACAGGAAAAAAAGTCTTGTTAAACATAAAGTAAGAACAAATGTCACATGTTAATGACAAGAGGTTACTCCAACAAGGAACACGTTTATACAAAATGTTTTTTAACCATACACCACTATGTTAGCGAGTACTGTAATTAAACCTTAGACTGAGATAACTTCATGAGAATATCAACAAAGAGGAAAGTTCTCCAGTAAACCCCATTTGAAAACCATCTGTACTGCCATGAGCTCAAATCACCTTCTTGGCAATCCAAAAATTGTTGTGGAAATCAGCGAGATTAACGGTAAAGAATATCCCCCTGGAAAAAGTTGCACGGATGGAGAGAGGAATCCCACTGACGTCACCAAATCATATGACTGGCGTCAATAGGGTGCTACACGTTGATTGACATTATGCCTGACGTGACGCAACAGCAGACGAAATAATGTCATCGCGTCATTGTTTCCTTCAGGAAACACGTGGTCAATTTGACGGCCAACGTCGCCTTTATGACGCCACGTGGGAAACCTCTATAGAAACCAACGCCTAGTGTTTAAATTTTTTCCTGGACAATTTTTCAGGAGGATATTCTTTCCTTTCACACCAGGAACAAGCATTGAGGTCACGAGTTCTCTTCCTTGTCCAACCCATTCCTGGTACAGGTCCGGTTCGCTGAGGTTGTGGAATTTTTTATGAATGAGGCAAATGGCCAGGGCCCATATTCATAAAACTAGTTAAGTCTCAGTGTGACACTTATCCTTTGTTCAACACAAAAGATAAGTACCACACTTAGACTTAAGTAGTTTTATGAATATGGACCCTGGGCCCATATTCATAAAACTACTCAAGTCTAAGTGTGACACTTATCCTTTGTTCAACACAAAAGATAAGTATCACACTTTGACTTAAGTATGTTTATGTACTGGCCAAACTATGAAATGGCTTTCTCACCCATTTCAAGGCCTTGCATCCATTTCATACTATGGCCCGTATTTTAGAATGCTCCTCAACGTAAAAGAGTTCCTCAAGGCTATTGTTCTCCAACGTTCAGGAGCATTCTAAAATACGGGCCTATGTTTGATTGCCGAACAGCAGTAAAACTATTTTCTGCCGTGGTGCATCCGAAGAAAGGTTGGGGAGGCGAAACGTCCAAAAGGATGAAGGCCTTCAGGGTGGTGATGAATCGAACCTAAGCTCCAGGCATTACAGATGGTTCGCATGGAAAATTATACTGTCGTGAAAAGACAGCACAACAACAACACAATTTAGAGAATGTACGAACAGAAGGATTGAGATAACAATTTGTTACTTTGTTACTGATATCATTGCCATGAGAAAGACACTGCTGATCAGACACTAGGCAGAAACAAGAGTTCACATCAGGGGTCGAATATGGAATACACAGAGTTCGGGCCTTACGTTGACTGCCAGCTACGGGCATACTCGTAGTCACAGATGTCCTCCCCATTGCCAGCTACGAGTATACTCGTAGTAGGGCTAAAGCTAAAGATACATAGATGTGGTTCATGCTCCGGAGCGGCAATGGGAGGGGTGTTTTTAAAGTTGACTGACCCAATGCTGCTCAACTCATCATTCAGTCGGGTCAGTCGACTTTAAAAACACCCCTACCGTTGCCGCACCGGAGCACGAACCGCATCTATGTGTCTTAGCTTAATGCATTTTCTATTAATATTGATAAGCTCGGCAATGACGAAGAGCCTTCCAATGATCATACTGGCAGTGGGGATTGACCAGATGTATGGGAACACGCTAGAGGATACAGTACATTGCACAATTGACCTACCTTTATCCGCATACCTTCTGCGGACGTGACGCGGAGGGTACGCCTCAGTTCATTGCGTATGGTACGGGGTGCGTCACGCGTCTCTTCTGCATGACGTCCGCGCACCACGGGCAAATGACGTTATGTCTTCACTACGTGCTGCCTTCCATGACGGCGCACAACATCCTCGGAAGATATGACTTATGAGGAGGGTACGCGCATGACGCTGCATGTGGTAAGCGGATGGTGCACGGTGCGGAAGGGAGGTCAATTGTGCAACGTACTGTAGGCCTGGTAGTCATGGCAATGGTGGATAAAATGATATTTTAGCCATGGCTGTCAACGTGTTAACAGCAGCACACCAGGTGATATTGCAAATGATCTGCTCGACACCGAGCAAAATCTGCTGTTGATGCCAACTCTGCGCTGGACAGTGATGCGTGAAATCTTCTTGCTAGCGATTCTCGCCCATTATCAAACAATACCAAAACCGATATCCCCTAGTCTGCTGTGGCTGGAAACACACATCTTCTCCAAACAAGGCCATCGACTGCGTCTTTAGCCTTGTCCCAAGCATGTCATCTTTTGCGTTAACTCATAAATTATAAATGAATCTGACCCCTACTTGACCCGCCTCTGAGCCAATAGAACTCCTGAAACAAATCGCCGTTTGGCACTTTCTGTTCTCTTCCCGCACACATTTGTAACAAGGATTTTGATTGGCACGTCGATTATCCTTTGCACACCGATGATTGGCCGAGGCGCTGAGCTCCTAAGAAGCGGGAAATGTGATGGATTCCAACCAGGCTAGATGGGCGTCAGGCCAGATAGACTGGTGAGAATCAGATGGAAACACACAGCAGTATCTTTCTTACAGCATCGAGAAAGAGAAATGAATAAAAGAAAATGAGCGATAACCTGGTTCAGCGCCGTTTTGTGACACTAAAACAAAACAGGATACCGGTAAGCAGGAAAGAAATGAATGGATTACATGAAAGAAATGCTGAAAAGGAACCACAGAACATCCACTGTACTCAACATTTCAGAGATTAAAGTCCATTCACATGGTCAAACTTCTGAAAATACTGAATATGGACTTATGAAATGGTCCACAGACCACGTGCTCACCTGGTTGGACATACCGATCGGGCCAAAACTTTACGTGCACATACAGATCATCTAGAGGGAGCCACATATCGAATTAGAGCACTCTGGGTCAAGTCATTCCCGAGTTACTGGACTTTGATGATTTTTGGGTTATGCCACCTGCCAGCCATATTGGATGTCTGATCGGGCCAAAACTTTACGTGCACATAGCGATCGTCTAGAGGGAGCCACATATCAAATATGAGCACTAGAGGTCAAGTCATTCCTGAGTTATGGCACTTTGATGATTTTTGGGCTGTGCCATCTGGTGGCCATATTGGATGTCCGATCAAGGCCAAACTTCATGCGCACATACAGGTCATCTAGATGGAGCCACTGTGTCAAGTGGTTCTTGAGTTATAGCACTTTGATGATTTTCGGGTTATGCCACCTGGCGGTCATATTGGAAGTCAAATCAGGCCGAAATTTGTCATTAGTTCAGGAGTTATTGCACTTTTTGTGTTTTTGGTTTCGGCCACCTGGAGGCCAAGCCAAGAATCGAATCGGACCAAAACTTGGTGTCATAGGTCATCTGACCTAGGGGTATATATGTACCAAGTTTCAGATCAATAGCCCAAGCGGTTACAAAACGTGCCCCGCTAACGGACGACGGACGACGACGGACGCAGCACCATTGTAAAGAGCTCACGGGTGAGCTGAAAATGTGGAGATGACCCAGTCATTATTAGTTCAG
The DNA here is from genome assembly GCA_002633025.1 of Notospermus geniculatus. Taxonomy (NCBI): domain Eukaryota; kingdom Metazoa; phylum Nemertea; class Pilidiophora; order Heteronemertea; family Lineidae; genus Notospermus; species Notospermus geniculatus. The sequence continues at coordinate 15,632 of NMRB01001716.1, read as the reverse complement.
GAGTTATTGCACTTTTCGTGTTTTGGGTTTTGGCCAGCTGGTGGCCAAGCCGAGAATCGAATCGGACCGAAACTTGGTGTCATAGGTCATCTGATCTAGGGGTATATATGCGCCAAATTTCAGATCAATAGCCCCAGCGGTTACGAAACCTGCCCTGCTAACCGACTACGACGGATGACGGACACCACATGATGATTATAGCTCACAGGTGAGCTAAAAAAGAACAATTTTGTGTGAGCCCTGAAGTGGTCGATTCAGAAAATTCAATTGTAAGTTTGACCATGTGAAACGGGCTAATGATAGATTTTACGGACATATCAAAACTTAACACATCCATCATTCACTACAGTATCAGTGTAACTATTAATTAGCAATTAAGGAATGCAAGTGCGAAATTAACCAAATATTTTCGAGAAAACCACAGGATGTACAAACACCGAGATAAAAAGACACACTGAACTGTAGAGGTCAAACTCAACACTCACACACTTAAAACAAACGCAGGTTTTACAGAGTTGAAACTCAACATATCTATAAAACATTGACACACATGTATAAAACAAAACCTATTGATCTATAACAGAAACACATCTATACAACTCATTCAGTACAGACGTAATACGCTGTGTACTTGGCAATGATCAATTACTTGAAAAATTTCGAGCAGTGCACACTTTAGCATGATGATTACTCTATGACACAAACTGGCAGCAACACAGAATTTTAAAAATCACAAGCACAGCATTGAACGTCCCCCGTCGCCCCGGGTGCAAGTTCGACGGGCCTGTATTTTGAAGATTCCGTTCAGTAGTAATGGCACAATCACAGTTTATATGATTCGGCTTTTTGGCCCCCTGGTGGCAAAGTGGGAAATCAGATTTGGTCGATTCTTTGACGCGACACACCGTTGGCCCATGATACATCCCTCCACCAAATATCAACCCAAAATTTTCAGTCGTTCAGAAGTTACAGAGAGGAAGGGAACTTATGTGGTTTGTACAAAGCGCCCCCTACAGGGCTGGAAAATGAATGTAATTGGAAACCCGCAGAGTATCTTATGTAGCCTTGCTAGATGAGCCTACCATAAAAATTTTGTGAAATTCCGTTCAGTATTAAAGGTGTAATCGCAGTTTTTGTGTTTTGGCTTTTGGCCCCCTGGTGGCAAAGTCGAGAATCGGATTTGGCCGATTCTTTCACGCGACACACCGTTGGCCCATGGTACATCCCCCCATCAAATATCAACCCAAAATTTTCTGTCGTTCGGAAGTTATAGAGCGGAAGGGAACTTATGTGGTTTTTACAAAGCGCCCCCTACAGGGTTGAAAAATGAATTAAATTGAAAACCCGTAAAATATGTTATGTACCCTTGCTAGATGAGCCTACCATAAAAATTTCGTGAAATTCCATTCAGTATTAAAGGCGTAATCGCAGTTTTTGTGTTTTGGCTTTCGGCCCCCTGGTGGCAAAGTGGAGAATCGGATTTGGCCGATTCTTTCACGCGACACACCTTTGGCCCGTGATACATCCCTCCACCAAATATGAATCCAAAATCTTTAGTCGTTCTTAAGTTATAGAGCGGAAGGGACTAGTAGCGGCGAGCGGCGAGCGGCGAGCACCGAGCGGCGAGCGGCGAGCGCCGAGCGGCAGAGGCGAACGGACGGCCGGTATTTTCAAGTCCCCCTCCGAGGGCTCCGGGGGACAAAAAGGTTGGCTATGTTGGGACTGTCTTCTGCACTAGGAGTCAACAGTCCCTCGGCCTCTTGGGAGGGCCTTGAAGCTTACATGCATTCACCCCCTCTACCGGTTTGGAAGAAGGTCGCCTGCTCTTGGGTCAGAGTTAGTAACCCTGATAGGCCCTTGCTGGTGAAACCAGGCCTGGGCCTGGTTGCACCAAACTTAAGTTCTTATCGTAAGATATGGAATTTGCGGCAACCCTAAGACATGAGATGTCATAACTGTTTAGGGCAGGAACTTTAGATGACGTCCTAAGACATCGATGATGCAACCCAATTTTGTTCTTAACTTTACAGCACCTACGACATTTGGTGCAACCGGGCCCTGGTTCCTGGTTCTACTGGTGCTCCTGGCGGATCATCCCAGCCGCCTCCCCAGTTGGTAGGGCCTCCTGTGGCACCCCATAGGGAGGTGTTCCACCAGAGTCCTGGTTTCACCAAGTTTCACACTTGAAGACTACCGGGTGTTTGCTTCGAGCGAAGGGATTTCCATACAGCATTGTCCAGAAAATCTCCTGACACCAAAGATGGTCTCCCCTTGCTTCTTATGACCGGAAGTGGGCCATGTTTAGGGATGGTGTGGCGAACGCGGCCTGGATCCAATGGCTCCCTCTCTTTCTCAGAGTTCCTGGACTTCTGTTCACAGAAACAAAGTTTGGAGACCACCGGGCATTTGCTTCGAGAGAAGGGATTTCCGGATAGCATTGTCCAGAAAATCTCCCGACCCCAAAGATGGTCTACCCTTGCTTCTTATGACGGGAAGCGGGCCATCTTTAGGGATGGTATACGCGGCCTAGATCCAATGGCTCCCTCTCTTTCTCAGTTCCTAGAGTTCCTCGACTTCCTGTTCACGGAAAAGAACTTTTCCGTCCAGGTGGTCAAAGGATACCGTTCAGCCATCTTTATGACCTCGAAACCCTTGGGTGCTTGGGCCCGTGATTGGGAGGAGCCAGTTTCGGCCCTCATACGCCATATGTCTGTGGAGTGCCCTCTATCTCTGAGTGCACTCCTTTTAAATGGTATCTCCCGGTGGTTTCTATGGGCCCTAACGGGCTATCCCTTCGAAACCGTGGACTGGACGGATCTTTAGCATCAAGGCCAAGCGCACATCTGCGGCAAAACTCAATGCAGTAGGGGTGATTTTAAAGTCGAATGACCCAACGCTGTCGACTCGTCATTCAGCCGGGTCAGTCTATTTTAAAAACATCCCTACCGCATTGAGTTTTGCCGCAAATGTGTGCTTGGCTTTACATATACATGTACTGTGCAACGCCAATCTCAGCACCCATTTACTCTTTTATTAAAAAAATATTTCCAAGGGATTTTCTCATTTTTCAGAGACGTCACTGTTTTTGCTGCAGTGCCTGGATGCATATTCCCAATTCCAATATAAATGATTGATAACCTAAACTTCATGTAGACTTTTTTTTCTGGGGTGACAGAGTATTCACTTGAAGCGCTACACACACAGACATGACAGAGAGCTGTCGAATACTCCACAAATTATTGCAATGCAAATTTTCCAGGCACTGGAACATATATGGTGATGCGGTCTCATTGTCAAACAAATGAACCAACCAGGATGTTCGTCATTAGGAATCCATATTCATCACCTAGATGATGTAGATATAAAGAGCTGGAAATAGACACCTGTACGGAAATACGCAGATTGGTTATCAGATATCACCCTGAAACTGTGATATGAGGACACTGGAGTGTCAAGGGCCAAGGTACCCTACGTTTCAGGCCTAGGCATTAGAGAGACTTGTCGGTCAATCACCAAGTACTTTTAAAGTGACCTGACATTGACATCCATGCAACCGGTTCAGGGCCCAGTTGCACCAAAAAAGTTCTTATCGTAAGATATGGAATTCGGGACAACCTCTAAGACATGTCGTAACTGCATAGGCAGGAAAGTTAGGACGATGTCTTGACATCGATGAGGACATCGATGGTGCAACTCATTTTTGTTCTTAACTTTAAGACACCACCTACATGTACGACATTTGGTGCAACCGGTTCAGGTCAGTAAGTCCCAGTTAGTCCCCATCTCTGGCATTTTATCCGGCAACAGAAACCGTACAAAGTCAGTGAACTTTGTCAGTAGTTTCATACAATATTCATAACTGCTAATCAACAAGACAAAGTCAATACAATTCTGTTGCGAGTCAGTGCCCTGATTGGGAGAGCGGTGGTGCACTAGAAGGGCATCAGGCAAGTGTCCAAGAGCTGCCACACGCTCGATTCTTGGTCAATTCTCTACTTGCAGCCTTTGTTGTACTGCCAGCTTGGCCTATAGAGGGGCAAGTTAAATGGCCAGTCGGTTATTGGGAGGACAGGAGGATGGCAGCAGTCATCTTGGTCAATTCTCAACTTCAGCAGGCAAAGAGGATCGATCAAGTAATTGCCAACCGGTACTCTTACAGCACAGAGGAGTGTTACCATGGAGCACCAAGGCAGCAGTCGTCTTGGTCAAGTCTACTTCAGCTGGGCATAGAGGACCAAGTTTGCCAGTTGGTGCTCTCCCTGGGGAGGGTAGTGGTGCACCAAAAGGCAGCCGTCTTCTTGATCAAGTCTCTACTTCAACTGGGCATAGAGGACCAAGTTTGCCAGTTGGTGCTCTCCCGAGGGAGGGTGGTGGTGCACCGAGGCAGCAGTCTTTTTGGTCAAGTCTCTACTTCAGTTGGGCATAGAGGACCAAGTTTGCCAGTTGGTGCTCTCACAGAGGAGGGTGGTGGTGCACCAAGGCAGCAGTCTTTTTGGTCAAGTCTCTACTTCAGTTGGGCATAGAGGACCAAGTTTGCCAGTTGATGCTCTCAGAGGGGACGGTGGTGGTGCACCAAGGCAGCAGTCTTCTTGGTCAAGTCTCTACTTCTGGTGGGCACAGAGGACCAAGTTCGCCAGCCACCCTCTCATTGGGGAGGGTGGTGGAGCACCACGGCAGCAGTCTTCTTGGTCAAGTCTCTACTTCCAGGGCTTGAATTTAAAGTTTTGTGGGGCACTGCCATTTTGGCCTCGGGTAATGATGAAGTCAAGTAAGATTAACAGGGGCACCAAGGCCGCTGCACATTTTTGGGGGTGGGCACCCAAGGCCATGGCTATGGTGGCCGTGGTAAAATTCAAGCCCTGTACTTCTGGTGGGCACAGAGGACCAAATTCGCCAGCCACCGTCTCATTGGGGAGGGTGGTGGTGGTGCACCAAGGCAGCAGTTGTCTTGGCCAAGTATCTTGGAAACCGCTTTAGTGGAAATGGTCCTTTCGGTTGATGCCAAAGTGCATTGAAATGAAGGAGTGCCAATATGCACCTCAGCTAGCATTGGACCTGAGTGCATTGAAAGCAGACTTCACAACCACTGAATGAATATTGCACGGTAGTATGTAAACATTGAAACATTTCAAAAGAAACGAGCCAAATGAAACGACCCAAAAGTTTTTAAAAATACGAAAAATCATAACAAAAATACCAAAAACCTATATTATTTTACATTGTTTGAATAGAGGAATGTTGATGACCCGATGCCTTCATGATTTTTATCATCATTTTAGCTTTTTCTGCAATTTCTTAGCCTGATTTAGGCTACACTGCGAGGAACGCTGTCACATTTTCCTCTCGCCAACCTCGCACCCCTCATAATGGAATGATCGGAGTACGCTTGATTGGTTGGAATGCTCATGGCTTATTATCTATTCACAACTCGCATGCACGTTGTGTTACAAACTTTGCCCAATATCAAAAACGATATATTTTGAAGACGTTTTGAGGCCTCACACAAATTCCTCACAGAAAGTAACTATGGCGAGTGACATATAGAGGAAGTACATGATAAAAAGGTATTAATAATCATATAGAGAATTTCTGAAGCGACGACTTCCATATTTGGGGTCGGAGACCTTGAACATTGAATGAGGGAAGCATAGTGTCATGTAAACAATAACAACACGTGTGTTTTGAACGGGAGACGTGTGTTTTGCGAGATTTTAATGCTATTATGCCATGAAAGTGCCAAAAATGAACTGGAAATAACAAAATTACACCGTTTCTGCCATGCAACTTCAGATTTAGCATGTTTTTGGGTCGTTTCATTTGGCTCGTTTCTTTTGAAACGTTTCAATGTTTTCATACTACCATATTGCACTCCACTTCTCTCCATTCGCATCCATAATTTACGACATCATCATCATGTACACTGCAGAAAAATCAATGCCGGTCGTGTGTTGCTGGTACACAAAATCGTGGAAAGGCAATTGAACTTTTCTTTGCAGGTTCGGCGGGTTTGATTGGGAAGCCAACATGATGGAACTGAAACTGCTTTGTACTGTAAACTGAAGTCATCAACTGCTGCACTGCCACTGGGCATGAAGGACAAGAGGTCCATGGGGGGGGGGGCACTCAGCTGACATATCTCATTTTCTGAAGTTAATCTATTTCATGAGCTTTACTCTTGAATAAGTCTTTCAATCGAGTGATATTTGTATGCTAGAAAGGTTGATCCCCATGGTAAAAGTAACCAGTCTTGTCTGGAGTTTCAGATTGTAAAGTTCCACTTGAAAAAGACCCCGGTTGGGGTCGAAAATTCGTGAATTCTGGAGATTGACTTCTTGTTCATTATCATTTAGTGTGTCAATTTTGTGCCTTTTGTACCTTGTAAAAGTAACCAGAGGGTGTTGAGGCACCATGAGGCACCAATAACAAGCTGTTCCACTAATATCAACTTCAGTTAAAGCCTAGTTCACACTGCAGGCGCGGTGTGATGCGGCACTATCTGAACAAAGGATTACAGCCTTCTTACCGCATCGCAAGCTATAGGCTTAACAGTGGAAACAATCAGGCGCGAATCGCACCACGTCGCACCGGGCCTGCAGTGTGAACAAGGCTTAACAAAAGAAAGCTTCAGACCTAATTTATAGGTGTGACCGCAAAAAAAACGGGGATTTTATGTAGTTTAACCACGACTCATATTTCTCGTTCAAAAGACTTGCAGAGGACCACAAACTGATCAGACATGTGTAGTACTGACATGACTGATTTGCAAATGCACAAGAGGAAACGGGAGTGCACATAATGACTCAATACACATCATGACTCCGTACACATTATGGTTCGCTACTACACACCACCTTCTAAGTATAGATAAGATGCTTCACAATGAAGTGAATCATGAATGGGTGTGTGAATTCCATGCCAGGAAACATCCTGCACAATGTCAATGTGATGTCCTCATGCTGCCAATGACGTCAACTTTCAACGTTTTAATTTGATTTACATTATATATACATTATTGGTGCTTGATACATGTATTATGTATCAAGCTAGGCCATACGTGTGTCGATTCTCTGTGCACATTGATTTTTAATTTCATGATGACAGGTGCACCTTTTTTGCAAAGAGACATTTTTTTACAATTTAAACATGTATAAAGGGCGGTTTACACTAGGTTGCACCAAGTTGCAAGTTGCAGCAACTTGCAACTTGTTGCAAACTACCTGGGACGGTTTACACATAGAAACATGGATGCAACATCCAGCGTGATCGAGTTGCAACAAGTTGCATGCCCGTTTACAAATGCAACTTTTACGAAACTTTTTGGTCTCATCAGGTTTATGCAACAAGTTGCATGAAGTTGCATATGAAAAGTTGCATGTGTAAACGGGCCTTCAGACATGTTCAATCCACTGCAGATGTATGTTATCATCAGATGCATGGTCGACTATGTGGTAACACTATGTAACAAACTAGAGCCATCATGTGATGGCGCAGATTCGTCTCCATTTGAAAGTTAGGAAATGGCATGCACAGCGGCAAAATAGGTGGGCAGGGTCCAAAGGTTACTTTGGGTACAAATATAGTACCCTAAAGAAATTTGAGGGTACGATATAGTACCCTGAAAAATCAATTCTGTAATGTTTTTCTTAAATTTGTTACATTTCAAATGCAACTTTCATGCAAAAGGAAGACTAATTTTGCATTTTGGAGTGAAAAAAAATTAACAGGACAAAAATTTTGAAAAAAAAATTTAAACAAATTTTTTCTCCCTCCCCCCCCCCC